>UESW01003957.1:0-43775 GCA_900491605.1 Calamus simplicifolius | reverse complement strand
AACATCTCTTGGAGACTAAAAATCATATCATAAGCTGTCTCCATGTTTTGATGTTGCTGCTGTAGGACTGGGCTTAAGGAAGCCAAGATATAGCATTTGGCCATCTCATCAGCCTTGTTCCATTTTTCAAATTCAAGCTTTTCATTATCCATTGGGTTTTGACCCAACTGAGGACAGATATCTGTTAGGACATACTTATACCCAGCAGAAGTGAGTACTATGTCCAAATTTCTCTTCCAATTCAAATAGTTTGGTCCGGTTAACTTATTATCATTAAGTATAGAAGCAAGTGGAGAAAATGATGACAACATCTAAAATATAAATAATGGCATACATACATTAGTTATATATGCTCCATAAATATTCTTTTAAATTAAGATTACTAAATAGCAAAAACTTAAAAAAATTTACAAAGTCTCAATGTAATAGTGTATTGACCTCCATAAAAATGAGTCAACCCAAGTCCCATCTGTTCATAGTCCCCATGTGCTGATCCAACAGCCTTACTTGGTTATGATCACTGCTTTGGTTTTTTGGCTCCTATCATTATGGGTCAAGTGTTAACCAAGGTTTAATCTTCTGGGATTAACAAGTTTGAAAACTCTATCCCTAATGGGGGTCACGCATGTGATACGAGTAAGTGTTCAATAGGATACCCTAGATTATTCATTTAATTCTTAGAACTATGCAAACTAATGGCATACCCCATCCCTAATGGGGGTCACACATGTGACACAAGTAAATATATCATAGGCAACAAAGAATTAAATATTTTACTAAAAATTCTCCCACTATAGCTGATGTATGTACTCCATCCCTAATGGGGTTCACGCATGTGACATGAGTAAGCACATGCATCATAGCGAGAATCAACCTTTTTGGGAAGCCGCGGGTTACATGTTACCCTCACATACTTGATAATTTGTTAATTAAGTTTTTGTATGGTTTGTGATTTAACTTATGTCCAAATGGCCTTGGACATACCTTTAATCACTTAACCAATTATGTAATAAATTTTCTGATTAACATCCATAATTTTTCATAGGTGATTTGGTTTTTAACCTATTCAATTATGCCAATTTAGAGTCCTTTAATTATTTAATTATATTTAACTCATAATATTCTAATGAGTGATACCATGGCAATAAAACATGTATGCAATACACATAAGCAATAAAATAAATAAATAAATAATAAATTGTTGTGCTAGCACAAATGGCAGAGGCATCGTGGAACCATAATCATCTTGGCCATCCCTTTCTAATTAACAGGATGCTTTGGTCAAGGGAAAATAAATATCCTAATAATATTGGTCTCATGTGGGCTTAGGAGGGCTAGCGCTACTTCCTTGTAATCGCCACTACCATGTATTCCCATTCTTAAATGCCTCATTCAAAACTCTCTTCCAACTAAATAGCTCTTTCTCTCACGTGGTGTTCGTACGGAAGAAGGGATGCATCCTTCTTTCTGTTTGTTCCTTCTTTGTTACTTGCAATAGACGGGCCAAACAAGGAATCATCGAATGGAAGAAGAGAGGCCAACGTTGCTTCCGTTTCTGGCATTTAATCGTCCAAACGGAAGATGGAGGCCAATTGTCTTATTGCTTTAGTGGATGCTTGTAATCGCCACCAAAGTCTGGGAGGAAAAGTCTTCAACCAGCCTTCACGTCTTCCTTTGCACGGAACTCCTCCATGCACCGGAACTCCAAGTGACGAAGCCATCCACGTATTCCTCTCTTTCACCCAGCTGGACAAATTCCTATCCACGGACGTCCCACGATGCTTCCACCCAGTCGGACAGCTTTATGTCGCATCAAGGTGAGGGAGGAAAAACGTCTGGCTTCTTCTTTCCTTCCGCATGGAGTCCCAATCATTCAATCTGGTTCCCCATCATCCAATCCCCAAGAAGTCTTTTGGAAGAAAACGCATGGAGTCCACGGAAGAAGGGAGCCAGTTTGTATTCCTTCCATTCTAGGAAAAAAGGGAGGAACTCGCTCCCGGACGCAAGGAGTCCAAACGTCCTTATTTTTCAAGTTCGGATGTTCCAGGAAGTAGCGAGAGAAAAAAAAAAATGGCGTCCTTTATTGAGTCCGAACATTCTAGTAAGGAGGAAAGTCAGACGAAAGATCTACAGCCTATTCTAATATTTTTCATTTTTTCGGAGAGAGGAGGCGTCACTTATTATCAAAACCAACGCTCTGATACCAGTTTTTGTTGGATGGATAGATGGGATTACTGATGATCAGATAAGATAAGAATTTTAAATTTTGCTATGGTTATCTTCAACTCTGGATAAAACGAGTTGGAGGTTCTGATCTCTGGTGAGATCCCCATGATCAGAACAATCCGATTAAAACTCTTATCATAAAAAAGATAAGCGTGGATTAAAATATTAAATCCAGTTGATGCGGAAGCGATACCAATAATCTGAACAATCATGGCAATTATTACTTGATTAGAGAAAATGATTGCGTACCTTTTTACTAAAGATTTATGCTGGATTTCCTCGTGAATAAGGAAACGTCCGTGCGTGAAGACTCCTCAGCATGAAGGCTTCTGCACCGGAGACTCCTCAAAAGGAGTGGAGAAGCTCTCTGAGATTGTTGATTTTTTCTTAGGAATAAACGGGATAATCTTTAATCCTCAACTCCCTGAATGAGCAAGGGGTATGGCCAAAGAAATAAGCAAGGATTTTTTGGTGAATAAAAATCAGCTGAATTCTTTTGTGTTTCTCTCTTCTGGATCTCTCTGTCTTTACTGTTCTTAAAAAAATAGATAAAGACGGGCGGATGAAAAATGAAAAAAGATTTCTCTCTTCTTTCTCTCTCACTATTTATAAATGGGAAGCGATACTCTGATCGAAGAAAGCGTCGCATCCGTACGGAAGAGATGCTTCTCATCATCATCCAAATATGCATGAAAAGACACCGCTTCATGAAAAAATACGTTGTCTCTTCTGCGCCTGATCTGAGAACATCATGCCCAACTTACAATAGGCCCGCTGGTCTAAAGGCTCATTGGGACCAAGGCCCATAGAGCCTAAACCTAAAGTCCTCAAACCACCCATAGCCTCCACTTTGGTCACGGATCCATGTTACAGAGTTTAGTTTCATTAAGAAACTTTTCTCCAAATTTTACAAAAAAATAAACACAATATTAGGCGGCATTACTGCTCATCGCATCACCTAAAATTTTAAAAATAAATTCTTAAAATTTAGGAGCGAGTTTACTTTTATGGTCTACACCTTGGACTTCACGGGACACACATAACCTAGCTCCTAAGAATATTGTCCTTACACCGCCATTCCCTATGACTCGGGACAATATTCTTAGTCGTGATTTATTTCCACCAGAAAATCACAACTGCACTCCAGGATATGTGCGATATTTACGTTGAGATAAAATAAATTGTCACATAAGACAATCCATCCCTGACCTATGAGATCGATACGCAAATGGTTCCTTCATGCGACACTCGAATATTGGCATCAAGTAATTTGTGTACTATCACTTGTCCAATATCCATCTAACACCTTGAGCTCTAGGTTCCCTCATATCCATCCACTGAGCGTCAAGAATCAACCCGTCGATTGATCATGTCTACGCTCGATCTATAAATATCACTATGCATAGTTTTAAGATGGATTAATTTGAACCCTCAAGGGAGTGTTATTACTTTTTCATGAAAAGTACATGAATGACTATATTGCAAGTATGTTCTTAGACCCTAGTGGCATATGCCCAACCCACCGAGTATCAATCATTTATGGACTTTGCTCATTTGGTGAATCAAAGCATATACGCTATAAGTCTGAGTTCAGTTACTTGCTCAAGCTTAAGAACAACCGTACTCTCATAGCTATGAGTTAAATTTCATGATAGTACATTTTAAAATTTATTCTCATGTAAGTTCGTCAATATACAATATGCGTACTAGTATACTAATTCAAGAATCCCTCTTAAATAGTCAAGACAAACTATTTTCCCAATTGAAAATTACGTATACTTCAATTTCTCATAATAAAGCATCTAACTTTATTAAAATTGTGACAATTGTATTTCGAATGTAATAAAATGATCTCGTGTCTTCTGTACTCATGTGTAAAGCATCTCGAGCACTCAAGATCATTATTTCTAACATTCGTAGACCTTTCAGGAGAATTACATAGAGCAAGTATATATAGGATGCAAATATCAAATCATTTATTATATATCATCTGATGTCAATCATCATAGAAAAATTATGTCTTTTAGACCACAATTTCCAACTGGAAGAACCTCAACTACACTTCGAGGAAAGAAACATGGAAAGCATCAGCTCAAGCTATAACACAACAGAATTTCAATGCCTCTTCATTGCAACAAGCAATGAGATCTTAGCAGATCATTGAAGCAATTAGGATGAAAAGTTTAGAAGGAATCAAATTGTTGAATTTGCTAAAGGCTAACTTTAGTTTTGCATATCTTGACAGACAATTAGAACTACTGTCTCTGGTATGAAAAAAGGCTGCCTCTTTGTCAAGAGATTTCTATAAAGGCAATTCATGTTATTGTGCTTTTAGATTCCCTTATGTTTCTTGACTGAGGACATCCCATTCTTTTCCACTTTAAAAGAACACTATAATTGGAGTCCTTCCATTCTCTTTTCTTTGTTAATTTGGTAGGTATGTTACTGCTTCCCAGATAAAAGATGCTAAGAGTCCATAGATGAATGTTTTACCTGCAACTCCAATTGCAATGCCTTCAAACACAGAATGGAAACACAGGGCCACAATCAAGAATATGCTATCTCCAAGTGAACTGGCATAGCGAAGCATAGCTGCTGCAGACTGATCGTCACCAGTGCGCTTGAACTGTAATAAATATGCAGAACTCATCAGAGTTTATATATATACATATATTCTGTCATGCAAAACACCTTTTTTCTGGCAGAACTCATCAGAATTTGAACCCAGAGTTTGACTTCCAATACAAAATAGACAATTGTAGAGCAACATGTCATCAAAAGCACCTTAACAGGGCTGATCAGCTCAATGAAACTGTTGCAATTTATATTCTATTTTGAGCAGAACTGCTGTGCATTCATGAACATGAACATGAACACAGACAAAGTTAGGCAGACATTCTCGAGGAATTAAGTACTGCAAATCTCACCTCTGGTTGTAATTGTGAGCGTCCATCATTACTGATGACTTTACTCACTTGAAAGTTCCCTGCAAGAAAGCAAAAGATAGTTAAACGACCATTTAATTACAGAAAAATTATGGTTCCTTACTAAACTGAACAAAAAAATAAAATAAAATCTTATCAATATTAAGCATACATCATCAAAAAACGTTGAGGATGAAATAAGGGAAAGCTGACAATCATATGTGAATACGGTATTATTGTAAAGAAAATTGATAAATACTGAAGGTTAAGCACGGCCAATATTATAGATGTCCAAACGATAAAGCTGCCCTTTTTTCAAAAAGAAAAAAAAATCTGGGTCGATTGAAATGAAATTGATTAAAGAAAAATTCTCCAATTAATATTTCAGAAAGATTTTCCTCCCTAATATGTCTTCAATACTAGCAATTAAATTGGAAATAAACAACGCGGTCCTTCATATTTGACCTCCATCTATCTTAAAAATTCCAACAATTTTTTTTTTGGAAATATAGTTCAAAAAGAACATAAAACTACACACACAAGTCCAAACAACAAAGTTAAAGATACAAGCAAAAGAAGTTTTTTTTTTTTTAAGGAGTTTTGAAGAGCTCACCTCCATCTCCATCCGTCGCTCCCCTTTCCGCATCCCGAACGTTCGTCCCCCCGGCCACCACCATCGAAATCACACAGTCTGCGAGCATTGTGATCACATAACCGGCGCTGGCGAGCATGAAAGCAAAAGGGTACTCCACGTCAGTGAGATCCTCGAAAGTCTCGTTGGCATCGCTGAGGAAATGCATGAGGGCCGTCCCCAAGAACACTCCGCCGGCGAACTGCGTCCCGAGCGCCAGAAACCCCTCATGCCACTTGAAAAAGTAAGGGGAGACGCCTCCAACGAAGGTCCCGACGAAGATCAGTATCAAGCACCAAATTTTGACGAGGATGAGAGATTTGGAGCGAAGACCCGGCGGGTGGCCTTCGCCGGAGTCAGCGTCGTAGTCGTAGTCGGAGTCGGAGTCGGAGTGGCCGCCGTGGGCGGAGATAGAGGCGGCTGAGTGGAGGAGGAGGAGTAGAACGGGGAGGACAAAGAGGAGGAGGGATTTGGCCATGATTCTTGAAGGCTTTAAGCGTCTAGAGGTCTCCTATAATTAAGTTGGGCAAGAGAGCAGCTTTGGAGGTGGGATTCGATTTGGTCCGAAGACTTTTCGCGTTCTTTGCACTGCATGCAAGTAGAAGACGACCAGGTCTTAGAAAATTGAGGCGCTCGAGAGGGCAGCAGAGCCCGTTGTACTGCGACGTGAACCAACTCGAGAAGTTCGACAGCAACATGAGGAAGACGACCCTATGCGTTTACCGACGACCCCTCCCATTGACCCTACGCACTCATTACACGTACTAAATAACGATACGTGCGGAATAAATGATAAGTTTAAATCAATAAATATCTAAGCTAGATGATGCATAAAAATATTATAAAAATAAATAAAAATTATTCAACCATAAATATAATATTTTATATACTTTGAGACATAAGATACATATTAACTATGCATGTTCTCATCTTAAAATAATTTTTATTAATTATATACTTCTTTTTGTTGAAAAATAAATATATGAGTTATAATTCTATTTTTTACTTTTATATTTTATAAAAATAATTTATGAGTCATAAATTTTTTAAAAAAAAATTTAGTAGATATTTTTTTGGCTTAAAAATTTAAATATGTTTAATGATAAGAGAGATATATAATTGGTTTTGAGTCAATTGCATATAAATGTAACCAAATCTCTATTTATGTATTTATATTTGGGTCTTCTTTAGTGGGTTAGCCATCTTAATTGATGCCCGTATCTTGAAAAATAAGAGATCCGAACATATATAGCCAACATATTTAAAGTTTCTTCATCACGTACACTAGTTATCATGAATAATTATTTAATCATAAATATAAATATACACGAGCTTGGCTTTGTTACCTGACTCGTGGGAGCAACAATTAGCGATATTTTAATCTTTTTAATATTTTCAGTTGGAAACTCAGGAGATATTATGTATTAACTGTAATTTTGTGTAAGATGCTGGTAAAGTGTCTGAAAATTATTTGGAGGTGGAATTCAAACCAGTTGCAGTTAGGACACAAATCGAAATCGTTTTGGCTTGAGTATCTCGTGGATGTTTATTTAATAAAATCTTATGCAAATTCGTTGTGTCATCTCATGCTACCAATTATAATATTCATTAAGAGTAATTTTAAAGATAAAATTTATTATTAATACAATTAGCTCTTAGGATAAAAGAAAATGTTAAATTTTAAATAAATATTATAATCATTATATACTGTAATAAGAGAAAATGACAGTAGCCATTATAAAACTTTACTTAATATTTTAGTAGCAACTATTATTTGCACTTTCTTAATAAATGTTATTTTTAAAAAAATTTAAGTTTTCATCAAATTTCTCAAAAAAATATTGTACAATGAAAAATGATAATTTAACTAAAGATAAAGATATTTATGGATCATTACTTGTTCTTAACCTAAATCCTCGGCCGGATTTAATTTCATGCTGAAAAAAATTATTACGGTGGGCTCTACGACACCACAGCACGTTATTTAAAGCATTGTCATTATCCTCTGGTTTAATGTTTGAGAATGACTACATGAACAAGGAAGAAGACTAGATAATGAGACCATTCCATCTTCCAAGCACGTGGAATAATGACAAGGATGGAAGTAGACCATTCCATCTTGATTTGGAACAATGGCAAGGGCCGGAGGGCGCAGGTATCAAATAAAATCAAGATGATGACAGCGAAAATATGTTTTTAGTCCTCAAACTTTAACTCAAAATGTTTCAAACCTCAAGTCCTCAAATGTTACGGTCTATCTTTTCATTAAAAAAATATTATATTTCTAATATATTACCACATAACATAAGTTAAAATTAATGAAATAGTCAGTGTGATATTATGATATGAAGTCTATGCATTTCATTATATAGAGCCAGTTAAAATTAATAAAATAACTGGCATAATACACTGATGTAAATACGTGGATTGATAGACAAGATGATATGTTTCTTATTTTATCAATTTAAACCGGTTCCATATCACAAGATGTCATGAATGTCTCATTTTTAGGGCATGAAGGACTAAACTACGATAGCCAAAAGTTTAAGGATTGAAATGCATATTTATTTGCTAAAATGTTTAAATCATATCAACTAAGTATGTTTATAATATTTATTTGCTTTGAAAGGAACATGCATGAAAAATTCAAAGTTAACTTGTCTTACTACTAATAAGATGTCCTTTTAGTAATACAAAATAGTCAAATTTTATGAATCATTGCAACCATTGGTTTTTCAATATCATTTGCTTTTAAATCATATCAACTATATCTATAATATTTATTTGCTATTGAAAGGAATATGGTTGAAAGTTTCAAAGCTAACTTGTCTTATAATTAATAAGGTGTCCTTTTTAGCATTCTAACTCTTAGATTTATAGGTGGTATAGGATATGAGAACTTAGAATTAAATTGTGTTATCATTAATAGTGTCCATTTTTGCTTTATGGATGTTTAAGGATGTTTTACTAGACAATTTTGATTAATTTATCTTATTATTAATACTAGTTAGCCCAACATGAGACAAGTCTTGTTTTATATATATGGATTAGAGAATTTTCATATAAATGATACTAAATAAATGATAGCACTAGAAATTTAGAAAAGTAGAACTAAGGCTAGCGTGGATTGTAGAAATTTAGAAGGTATAGGTCATGCATAGTTTTGAAATCCTTATCAAAAAGAATTTTACTCATTTTTGACCCAAATCTTAACACAACTACTTGGGACCTTTTTGATCTGCAAATAAATCTAAATTATATTTAGCATCTGTTATATATTAGATAGAACTTCAGTATTTATATAGGACCAACTATTCTACTTAATTTTTTTAGCTATGTGTTTTGCTCAATGTAGATTAGATGACTAGGCCTTTTAGGCCTGATCATAGAGCAATCATTTGGACTAAAACTTAATAGAGGGAAGTATATGAGAGCCTACACTGATATATATGTAGTCCTCAATAGGGTAACTAGCTATATTAGTTCAATGATCTATAGTGAGGTTCTAAGATTAGGATGACAAATTATTTATACCAAATCTATATTGTCACCATAAAATTTGGCTCAGCTATCTTATGGCTAATATTCTATTACCTTGTATGATAGTATCTAGCTTAATGGTAAGTGAATTTTCTTAGCTTAGCTAATACCTATGAAGCATGCCATAAGGTTAAATTTTAGTACTTTGAGTGAGTATTCTTATCTAAAGTCATGAAGAGTAAAGTACAATGCAAAAAGGTAAACCATAAAGGTGCCTAATGATTCTATTTCATTCTTAGCAATGAGTAGGTTGAATTGACCTCAATTTAGTCATGGAAAAGACTTTGTACACCGCCTTAGGTGCAGCAAGTCCTACGTGGGCTGCACTATTCCTTTTTATTGGTCCATATACGCACGACATTCATTAAAAATGTTAAGATAACTTTACGACATTCCGAGGAAAAAACTTACAACACCCTAGTTTTAAGCTTACGACAGTAGTTATAAAGTTAAGACACCCGTTCAGAAAGCAAAAAAAACTTACGACATCTAGTTTTAAACTTACGACACCCTAGTTTTAAACTTAAGACACCCATTCAGAAAAGGTATTTGTACACAAATTCTAAAAAAAAAAGCTGTTTGACGTGAATTAATACCCGTTCAGCTTTTTTTGGAATTTGTGTACAAACACCTTTTTCTAAATGGGTATCTTAAATTTAAAACTAGGATGTGTAATTTTTTTTGCTTTCTGAACGGGTGTCTTAATTTTATAACTACGGTGTTGTAAGCTTAAAACTAGGGTGTCGTAAGTTTTTTTTTTTCTTTCTTAATGGGTGTCTTAATTTTATGCATTAATACCATCTTTTTTTGGAATTTGTGTACAGACGAGTGGGTATCGTAATTTTATAACTACAGTATCGTAGGATTAAAACTAGGGTGTCGTAAGTATTTTTTTCTTAATGGGTGTCTTAGTTTTATAACTACTGTATTGTAAGTTTAAAACTAGGGTGTCGTAAGGTTTTTTTTGCTTTCTTAATGAGTGTCTTAATTTTAACGTGACGTGCATTAATATCCGTTCATTTTTTTTGAAATATGTACAGACACGTTTTTTGAAGAGATGTCGTAATTTTATAACTGCGGTATTGTAAGTTTACAACTGGGGTGTCGTAATTTTTTTTTTTTGCTTTCTGAACAGGTGTCTTAATTTTATAACTACGGTGTCGTAAGCTTAAAACTAGGATGTGTAAGTTTTTCTCTCGGGATATTGTAAAGTTGTCTTAATATTTTTTAATGAGTGTCGTACGTATGTGGACCAATAAAAAAGAATGGTGCAACCCACGTAGGACTTGCTGCACCGGAGGCGATGTACAAAGTCTTTTCCTTTAGTCATTTCATATTCAAGTCATGATTTGGACTTGAGCCCAACTCATTAATTAATTAAGTTGAACCGAGACTAGTTCATGGAGGGGATTTTGGACTTAGCAAGTCATTTGGGTTAGCTCATGGTCCACTATGACTAAGATCCAACTCAAAATATTGGATTTGGACTAGGGTAGAGACTAAGTTGGATATTGTATTAGCAATTCAAGTTAATCATGTATGTATTCTCTTATCATTCCTTCTTTGTTATGCAGCATAATAAAACATGATTTAATGATCTTCCATGGGGTTATTCCTCGAACAGCACATAATGGTTAGCTAGTTTTTGCATAATCTGTTGACTGTTACAAACTTTAGAAACAATTGATTATGCAAAAAAAAAAAATATTTAATATTCTCGAATCAATATATCAATTAGGTAGGGATCTATCACTAAAAAGATAAATAAAATTAAAAGAATCAATTTAAACTTAAAATCTTTCAAATCATATAAGTAATTAATAATTCTTAAATTTGTTATAATGCTTTTTATGATATATATATATATATATATATATATATATATATATATATATACACACATGTATGTATTCAGTTATTGTTCCTTCTTTGTTACGCGGTGCAATAAACATGATTTAATAATCTTTTATGGGGCTATTCCTCAAATAGCATATAGTGGTTGGCTAGTATTGAGGGGTAAAATCGCTGTGCATCAATAATCGTACATATGGCTAAGACTAACCCTGATTCCTACTCGCTGTGCGACATCCACCAAAGATAGGTCAGCCTCGGTAAGTTGGGGCGCCCTAGCCCCTCACCGAGCCAAGGGTTCCAAGGCACGAGTCACGCCTCTCGGTCCCAGCCGAGCTATATCATCTCTCGGTCCCTGCCAAGCTATCTCATCTCTCAGCCCCTGCCGAGCTATTTTGCCTCTCGGCCCCAGCCGAGCTTTCGTCCCTCGGCCCCAGCCGAGCTATCTCGTCTCTCGACCCCTCTAGCCAAGCCATCTTATCGTCCAGCCTTTCTAGCCGGTCTCTCCTATCACTCGGCCAAACCCGAGCGATTCCTATACCTCTATGGAATTCGGCATGGGAGACCTTGAAGTAGTAAAATTCCAAACATGAATCATATCTGAGAGTGGCCTAGGGCCCTGGAGCCTATGCCCTTGCCAAATCTCGAGACATCAACAAGCTTTCCCAGCCGTCGATCCTCTAACTAACCAGATACGAATCCTACCGATTTCATAACAAACTGGATTCGAATCTCAATGGCTTTCGAACCCACGACACTCCCAAGCAACTAGGTGATCCTCTATAAATACCATAGCCTCAGATCCCCTCAGGTAAGGGCCATCTCTTACACACTCGATGCGCACTTGCTCACTGGCACCCTCTCTCCTTCTCTGCCTTTGCTTCCACCATTAACGCTCTACTCTGAGTTCTGGAGAGACTCTTCAGCGAGAGTCTTCTCCTTATTTTTGTTGATTGCTGATCTCTACTGACTTAAGCGTCGGAGGGTCTTCCGTAGAGGGCCACCCCCAACGCCTCTCGCGTGAGTACTGTTTTGCAGGTCCGCCTAGGAGGAAGCCCATCTCGAAGCTTGATCACGCCCGAGTCGGAGGACAGATTTCAGCAGCAACAAATTGGTGCTAGAGGAAGGGCCCTCAAGTCACTAAAAACTTGTGATCCAGGGGACAAGGATCTCAATCTGAAAGAGAACTACTCCCATGGCCAACGAAAGAAAGGCTACCTCCGAAGCTCGAGATCAGGTCGCCTCTCAAAGACCTGATCCAGTGAGCAGTGTTGCACCGCCGCTACCACCAGTCGAGACTCCATCACCACCGGCGGCTCCGGTGACTCAGGACCAGTTTGCCTTACTGGTCCAGCAAGTCCAGGCTCTGGCCCACCTGGTTCAGGGGCGCTCCGAAGCCCCCCGTCCGGCTGCTCCTACTCCTCACCCTCCTGAGGAGAATGCAGCCCCTGCTCATCCAGCGATCTCTTCTTCCAGCCCGCATGGGGTTACGGACCCCCCTCGCCGTCCTAGGGAAGCTGAGCCAGCTCCCCAGCAAGTCCACGACAAAGATCTCCCTAGATCTCGGCGGGCTCAATCTCTCTCTCCAGTGTTCTCTCACCATGAATCAACACAGTTTCAGTATTCTTCTCATCCTGCACCTTCTGCCCTTTCCGATGAGGAGATCCGCCGCCAACTCCAGAAAATGCGTCAAAAGCTTGACGCCGCCAAGCAGGCCCATCCACTTCAAAATAAGGCGGAGCAGGGCATCCCCTTCTCTAAGAAGATTATGAAGGAAGTGATTCCCTCCCATGTCAAGCTGCCTTCTATCGAGCCTTATCATGGCTCCTCCGACCCCGACGATTACCTCAGTAGCTTCCGATCGATAATGATGTTCCACGGGGCATCAGATGCGATCCTCTGCCGCGCTTTCCCTTCCACCCTCAGGGGATCTGCTCGAACCTGGTTCAATGCTTTGAAACCAGGTTCCATTAATTCATTTGATGAGCTGAGCCACCTTTTCATTAGCCAGTTCGTCAGCAGCCACCGTCACCGATGGAGATCCAACTCCCTCTCCGAGGTTAAGCAGAGAGAGGGGGAGTCTCTGAAGAAGTATCTCGACCGTTTCAACATGGCCATGCTGGAGGTGGACCACCTTATTCATGAGGTGGCCATGTCCGCCCTGAAGGACAGAGAATGAAGGAGAGCGACTTCTACCTAGCACTGGAGGTCAGCTACCCTCCAAACCTCTCCGACATGATGGCTTTGGCAGACAAGTATGCCAGAGTTGAAGAATCATGGAGAGCTGCCTGAGCCGAGCTGACAAAGAAGAAGGAGCCCAAGGGCTCCGATAAGCACCGACCTGCCCGCCAGCCAAGTCCGCCTCGCCGTCAGAGGATTCCCCATCCGCCGTCAAGGAACCGCACTCGGAGCCCGCCTAGGAGGTTCCATCGATTCACTCCGCTTACTGCCCCCAGAGCGGAGATCCTCATGGAAATCGAATGCCAACTCGCTCGACCTCCTCCTCTCCGAGGGAATGCGGCCCAGAGAGACCCCGCCAAGTATTGCCACTACCACCGCGACCATGGCCACGACACTGAAGAGTGCTGGCAACTGAAGAATGAGATCGAAAGGCTCATCCAGCGGGGTAGACTGGATCGGTTCAGAGGAGCCCCCGAGCCAAGAAATGGGGGCGATCGCCGACCTGAGCCCCAGCAGCAACCTCCTCCTCCTCCAAATCCTCCGGTTGCTGGCCACATTAATGTGATTGAGGCGGTCGGCAGTCCTGCGGGCGGGTGGGACGATGAAGAAGATTCGGCGTCGAAGAAAGCACGACCTGATGAGCTCTCTTTCTCCAATGACGACTTCCAGGGGATACAGTTCCCGCACGATGATGCGCTAGTTGTATCTCTTAATTTGAACAACTATGATGTAAGACGAATTCTCATTGATAGTGGAAGCTCCGTCAACGTTTTGTACCTTGATGTGTTTGTGAAGATGAAGCTTCTCATGGAGAATCTCCGAGCCATAGACTCCACCCTAATGGGATTCACCGGCGATGTCATTACCCCAGAGGGGGTCGTAACCTTGACAGTCTGTGCAGGAACCTGGCCCCGCATGGCCACTGTGTATGCAGACTTCCTGGTGACCAAGCTTCGGTCGCCCTACAATGCTATCTTGGGAAGACCCGGCCTAATGTCCCTCAGAGCCGCCATCTCCATCCCACATCTTGTTATGAAGTTCCCTACCGAGCGAGGGGTAGGTGTAGTTCGGGAAAGCCAAGCTATAGCTCGGCAGTGTTTCATCACCAGCCTGCAATCCAAACTGCCCGAGGTTGATGGACTGGACGCTCAGGAGGATTTCGCCGAGCAGCGAGGAGAACCAGCCGAAGAGTTGGAGGAGGTGCCATTGGACGAAGCTTGGCCTGACCAAACCATAAGGATCGGGTCGCTGCTGAAGGGGAGACTCGGCTAGAGCTGATCAATTTCCTCCAAAGGAATGCTAATGTCTTTGCCTGGTCAGCCTCAGATATGCCTGGGATCAACCCGGACATTATCGTTCACCGTCTTAATGTGGACGAGATGTTCCGACCCGTGAAGCAGAAGAAAAGAAGCTTTGCCCCCGACCGGCAGAGAGCAATTGAAGAGGAGGTGGACAAGCTCATCAAGGCAAACTTCATTCGGGAGGTGAATTATCCAAGCTGGCTGTCCAATGTTGTTATGGTGAAAAAGTCAAACGGCAAATGGCGAATCTGCATCGACTTCACCGACCTTAATAAAGCATGCCCGAAGGATAGCTTCCCTCTCCCCCGATCGACCAGCTCGTTCATGCCACTTCCGGCCATCATATGCTGACCTTTATGGATGCATACTCAGGCTATAACCAAATTGGATGGCATCCGAGGATGAAGAAAAGACTGCCTTCATAACCGATCGAGGTACCTATTGTTACCGTGTCATTCCTTTCGGTCTGAAGAATGCAGGCGCCACCTACCAAAGGCTGGTGAACAAAGTCTTCAAGGAGCAAATCGGTCAAAACATGGAGGTCTACGTTGATGACATGCTGGTGAAGAGCAAAGAAGCGTCCCAGCATATTGGGGATCTTCTTGAAAGCTTCGCGATACTCCAGAAGTATCGGATGAAGCTCAACCCAACAAAGTGCGCCTTCGATGTCACCTCGGGAAGGTTTATGGGCTTCATGGTCTCTTAGAGAGGCATCGAGGCTAACCCGCAGAAGTTCAAGCCCTCCAGCAAATGGCGTCCCCAGCATCTATCAAAGAAGTCCAGCGCCTGACCGGAAGGATTGCGGCTCTCAATCGCTTCGTGGCACGGTCGGCTGAGAGGAGCCTTCCTTTTTTCAAAGCTCTTCGATCTGCCAAGAATTTTCAATGGACTCCTGAATGCCAAAATCATTCGAGGACCTCAAGAAGTATCTCAGCTCACCGCCCCTCCTCAGCAGCCCCAATCCGGGAGAGACGTTGTTTCTGTACCTAGTAGTTTCAGAAGGCGCAATTAGCTCAGTTTTGGTCAGAGAAGAGAAGAAGACCCAAAAGCCGATCTACTATATCAGCAAATTGCTCCGGAACGCCGAGACAAGGTACACCCAAATTGAGAAGCTAGTGTTGGCCCTGATAACATCGGTTCGGAGGTTGCGACCATATTTCCAGGCGCATTCTGTGATGGTCCTCACCGACCAACCCATCAAGGCGGTGATCCATCGCCTCAAGGCATCGGAAGGATGGCTAAGTGGGCCATTGAATTGAGCGAGCATGATATCCGATATCAACCGCGCCCGACCATCAAAGCACAGGTTCTAGCTGACTTCCTCCTTGAATGCACCATCCCAGAAGATGGCTCCGCTCCGGACTCCTCCGAGCATCCGAGATCAAGCGCACTGTGGCTGCTCCACGTCGACGGATCCTGCAACGCCAATGGCTCTGGTGCTAGTTTGATCCTCACCAGCCCCGAGGGGTCGACCTTTGAGTATGGCGTTCGGTTCTCCTTCCCAGCCTCCAACAACGAAGCCAAATATGAAGCTCTGCTCACCAGACTCCGAATCACCCGTGACCTGAAAGTGAAGAAGCTGATGCCTTTACTGACTCTCAACTGGTAGCTGGTCACGTGCGGGGCGAGTTTGAAAGCCCGAGAGCCAAACATGATTCGGTATCTCCAAGAGGTGCAGACTTTACTCTCTCACTTCTCTAAATTCGAAGTTATCCAGATCCCCAGGTCCGAAAATGCTCGCGCTGATTTACTATCCCGACTGGCGACTACGGAATCAATGAGTTCTGAACAAAAGTTTCACCTGGAAATCCTTGAAAAGCCTAGCATCGCAGAGGTGGACTGAGTAATGCAAATTGAGGCCGAACCATCCTGATTATGCTCTTCAGGAGGTGCACGAAGGAATTTGTGGCAATCATATGGGAAGTCGATCTCTATGCCACAAGGTGCTGCGTCAGGGGTATTACTAGCCTACCATGCAAAAGGATGCCGATGATCTTTTCCAAGCATGTGACCCGTGCCAGAGGCACTCCAACATCCAGAGGCTCCCCTCTGCCAGTCTGGTCCCTATTGCCTCCACTTGGCCCTTTGCTAAGTGGGGGATGGATATTCTTGGCCCTCTTCCCCTCGCCACTGGACAGTGGAAGTTCTTATTCGTCGCCATTGATTACTTCACCAAGTGGGTCGAGGCCGAAGCAGTAGCCCAGATAACCGAAGCTCGGGCCAAGGACTTCGTGTGGAGGTCCATCATTTGCTGCTTCGGCCTCCCGCATACCATCATCATCGACAATGGCAAGCAATTTGATAATCCCAAGTTCCGGGAGTTCTGTGAAGATCATGGCATCAGTCATCACCTCACCTCAGTAGGGCATCCGCAAGCCAACAGAGAAGCCGAGGTAATAAACCGAACCCTGCTTCAAGGGATTAAGGCTCGGCTCGTCAGAGCCTGGGGCAGATGGGCGGATGAGCTTCATCATGTCCTATGGGCCTACCGCACCACCCAGAGAATCCCCACCGACGAGACCCCATTCCGGATGGCCTTTGGCACGAAAGCTGTCATCCCTGTGGAGATAGGCCTCCCCTCTCCGCGAGTGGAAAGCTACTTAGAAGAAACTAATGGCGAGCAGCTCCGCAACAATCTCGACTTGGTGGAAGAGATCAAGGAAAAAGCTCAAATTAGAATAGCCGTGTACCAGCAAAGAGTGGCCCACTACCATGCCTCCAGAGTCAAGGGTAAATCCTTCTCTTCCGGCGATCTCGTCCTCCAAAAGCATCCGTCTCTAAGATGCTGGAGCAAGGAAAGTTATCTCCAAATTGGGAAGCCCCTACCAGGTGGCGGAAGTCATCAGGCCCGGCACATACAAGCTCCAGGACCTGAGCGGGAGATCCATTCCCCGAACGTGGAGTTCAGATAACCTCCGTATATATCATCAATAGAGTACGCTCTCTATAGACTTACTTCATTTATAGCTTCGGCATCTTATTTCGATTACCTGCGGCACAACCACTGCGGTCATTTTTCAGAAAGTCGTAATGAAAAACAAATGCCACTTATGCATCCATTCTCGACACTACTGAGCTATATCGCCAAGCTTTGAATTAAACTTCCATACTTCGGCTGCGCCGAGCCTTTGAATTAAATCTCTGTGCCTCAGCTGAGCAGAGTTCTACTCAATACATACTCGATATGGCCAAGCGCTCCCGGTGCACCTGAGAACCAGCCGATCTCCAAAGCTTCGTTCGGATTCGGGCAGCTTACAAGCCCCGGCCGAACCAACCGATCTCCAAAGCTTCATTCGAATTCGGGCAGCTTACAAGCCCCGGCCGAACCAAACGATCTCCAAGATATCGTTCAGATTCGGGCAGCTTACAAGCCCCGGTCGAACCAACCGATCTCCAAAGCTTCGTTCAGATTCGGGTAGTTTACAAGCCTCGGCCGAACCAACCGATCTCCAAAGCTTCGTTCATATTCGGGCAGCTTACAAGCCCCAGCCGAACCAAACGATCTCCAAGATATCGTTCGGATTCGGGAAGCTTACAAGCCCCGACCGGACCAAAAGGCAAAGAAAATCCATCCAGATTCGGGCAGCTAACAAAGCCCGATCGGTACCAAAGATTAAAACCTCAGCCAAGACCGAGCGATAAGGACAAACATCTGGGCGATAGCAGCAAAAATGAAAGTCGCAAAAATCCTCCCCCTCTTTATTATAAGAAAGACAATGAGGAAGAAAGAAAAGATACAATAGCCTTCACAGAGGCTTGGCGTCCGCTCCGGGAGCCACCGAACCCTCCCCACGCCGAGTCAACTCGGCGATCTGTTGACGGAGGGACGCTATTTCCCCTTCTTGCCGGCTGATGACACGGCGAAGGAGCTCGACCTCCCTCATCGAAACAGCTAGATATTCCTCGGCCGCCCTTTGAAGCTGTTCATGGCTCGCGAACGCCAACGCCAGATCACTCCATCGACAGTCACTATAACGCGACTCCCTCGGGAGTCCCTGCGGCCATCGCCGCCGCCACTTAGCGCCTCAGTGGATCGCCTCTCATCGCCGGAAGCCATATTAGTACCCAGAAGCTCTTAGGGGGCTAGCTAAAAGGGTGACCAGTACAGGCATCCCCCTCGTCCATAATTAAACCGCCCATGGCGAGTATTTCGATCATTCAAGTCGTTAATCTCGACCTGTGGAAACTCACCATGCGTCACCACTCCAGTAGGCGCTTGTGGAAGACAAGGGGTCGCGCCCCCTCACCGAGGAGGATCGATAAGCATCGACGAGGTGTGCGGGGAACTCCCCCTTTTTCTAGGGACCAGGCTCCCTCTGGTTTGCCAAACCCTTCTAAAATAAATGTCCTTGAGAACCTGCCAGACTCCCTCGAATTGGGCATCCTTGAAAAGATACGGAAAAGCGTGTCAGCACTAGCTTGCCTCACTCGAAGATAACTGAGTCATAAACTTCGGATGCCCCTATGAGTCGTTCAGATAACCCTTATCCTATTTGGTAGCCCACACCAGAATCTACATTTGCTGCAAGAGCCAAACAAAATATTATACCTCGGCAACAACCGAGTGATATCCTTCATACCTCGGCAACAACCGAGTGATATCCTGAAGCTTTGGCTTAGTCGAGTAATCTCTCCATCGCTCTGACGCGGCTAAGGCGTCCTATTATACCTCGATGGAGGCAAACGATCTCCCACTATTCAATAGCGAAGACATGTCTCGAACTATCTTTCCCTACCGAAATACCTGTCCCATTCTGAAAACAGGATCATTCTTACCTCATGAGTCCACAAGACCGCCCAGGTCTCCTTCTGACTCAAACATGGATATACGCTTCCTCTACTGAGGACCGAACATTGGCCTTAGCAAGAACAAAGTAGCAATAGCGCTACCGAAATATGCTACGATATAAAGCATAATATGGGAGTTACGACTCTCAACTCAAAGGAGGCAGATACTAAAGGAAGAAGGAATAAAAATTTTCTTTATTTCCTCATCAGAAGAAAAGTTACAACCTCCTAAGAGGAGTTACAAGTACGTCAAAGCACAGAAAATGAAAACGAGTAAATAGCTCGATCGAACTGCTTCAGTTAGCTTCGGTTAATAATGACATTTCGGCATCTGACCCAAGAAATCAAACAAATCAGACAGCTCGCCCGAACCACCGGCTAAGGCCGATCCAGCACTCCACGGGTCCTCTGGATGAATTAAGAGATCCAAAAAGAGACACAGACCTGTGGATGCTGACGCTGAGGAAGCTTCCCCCTAGGTGGAATACTGGGCTGCAGGTCGCTGCCCGATTGAGAGAGCTAAGGGACCATCAACCCCACACTGCTCTCAACTCCCTCTTCATGTGGCAGAAGATTCCCCACATGGAGGGGCTAAGCATCCAGCCATAGGGAGAACGAAAGGTCCGTGCGTACTACGGGGTTGCATGTGTACTTCCTACCTTGCGATCCTCGTAGCAAACCACAAAGGACACACAGGAAGCACATATGTGCGCTCTCCATGTGATCTCTGCAGACCTCCTGTGCGCTCTCCATGTGATCTCCGAAGCTCCTCCCTTGAGGATGAGCCGCTCTTCAGCGACTCCTTCATCACCCCAACTATCTGGGGAAAGATGACTTGCAAAAAGAAAACTCAGTCCCTCCGCTCTCACCCTCAGAGACACAGGCATCATGAAAATTTTCACAGCTCACAGAGAAGAAAATTTTGGGAATGGCCTAACACGGCCCCTTCCTCCCCTTTTTATAGGCAAAATGGACCAGGAGCAGCTATTAAAGCAGAAAGCCCCGAGATTCAAAATGCCCTATCCGTGCTACCACGTGGCCTCCCAGGACGAGAACAGCACCCCTCGATGCGTGCCAAACACGTCGCTTAGCCCATGACGTACGCCAGAAGATCTCCTTTGATCCCGGATCATGGGTCATAAATGCATAAAATCGCTCGCCGATCTTAGAGATATGGGCAAGCCTGAGAAATCGCCCAGCGAAAGTGACACTCTCCAATGGCAAACAAGCGCTTGCATTGTACGCTAAAACGACCTACATTGGAAAAAGACGACATAATGAATGTCCCCGTAAAGTGCCGAAGCGACCTTTTGTAGACCACAGAGCCGTATTATCCATTTCGGTAAAAGGAAGGTCGACTCGCCTTGGAAAAGATAAGGCACTGACAGAACAGTAAAGAGGCGCAAAAGCCAAGTACTCCTCAATAAATGTACCTCGACGTTCCCTCCTCTGGCTCAACTGCCCGTTGTGCTTTGGCGCAAACCGAGATGTTGCATTGTGCTTCCATCCAAGGCCAAAGCTGTTCCAATACTTCAGAATAAACTGAAGTATCTTTTCAGTCCAGCACGACTGAGCTTTATCCTACACTCCGACCCAGGCAGAGATAGCTGCCTTTATCTTATCGATAACGAAGCACTCTTTGTACTTTAGCTAAAGCATGAGCGCTATACCCTGAATCTTGCCGAGGTAGCCAAAATCCCCCAAGAGAGTGGCTCACTTACAAGACTTGCACGATGAAAGCAAGCATTTCAAAGATAGCAGCAAGCACAAAAGCTACGGAAACTTTTCTTTTCATTCATCATAGAAAGGGCGACATAAAGAGAGAAGAATACATCGGCCCTCACATGGGCTTGTCATTTTCTCCAGGAGCTGCTGAGCCCTCCCCTCGCCGCAGAGCCGGCTCGCCCATCAGTTACTTAAGGAACGCAACCTGCCTTTCCAATCGACTATTGGCCTCACGGAGGAGCACAATCTCCCTAGTAGAGACAACCATGTATTGCTCGACCGCCTTTTGGAGTCGCTCGTGGCTTGCAAACGATGATACCATGACTTCCCCGTCTATGGTCGTTCTAGTACGGCCCCTGCGGGCCCCCAACGGGCATTGACGCTGTTGTCTGGCGCTCCAGCTGACCTCCCTCCGTCCTCGGAAGCCATCCTGCTATCACAAGTTTAGATAGACCCACAGGAGATCGGCAAAGGAAATGGTTGGCAATGGCCTACCACCCACCGGTATTTAAACTACTTCGGGCGAGTATCCAGATCGCCCGAGCCATTAGTTCCAACGCCACTGCCATAAAATCTAACCACACGTTATCACTTCAGTGGCCGCTCACAGGAAGCGAGGAATCGCTCCCTCTTTACCAAAAAGGATAAGTAAATGACGGTGGGGAATTCAACAAACCCCCTTTTCGGGATCAAACTCCCTCCAAAAGCGTGTCCGCTTTCTCGCCTCGACCAGGCCGATCTACCTAATTTCAGCTCTAACCGAGCTATCCTCATATCTCGGTCCTTCTCGATCTACCCTTATACCTCGGCCTTGACCGGGATGTTTACTCAGGTCCGAACTAAGTTGACCAAACGGTGCGAATAAGCCATGAGCTGCTCGCGATCAAAAGGAAACTAGAAATAAAGATCATCTAAGAAAGACAATCACACAGAAGGAAAAGATCCACTTCTCAAAAGCTTCAACCGAGTTACAAGGTGGAAAAGCAAAAATATAAAAATGACCCTTAAGAATCAGGGTTGGGAACGGCCCCAGCGGCCTCGACAGCTCCCTTCGTAACGTCCTGGGAAGCTCGACTTGTCTCGCCCACTTCAAATGTCTTTACCTCCTCAGAAACAGGCTATGAGGGCCCTTCAGGAGCTGCAGCCTCACTGGGACCCAGAATAGAGTCGAGATCGGTGTCTGAAACATCGATATATTCATCTTCTTTAGCCCCTGAGGAACAAGCCTTTGATGGTTCGACGTCCAAAAAGGAAAGGTCTCATTCCGGATGCTCCCGAGATATTTTAGTTCGGACCTCCTCCACACCAAGCTGGAAGGCCTCGACACAGGTCGCATCTTTGCACCCCGGAGCAAGCCCATTTGCTCCTCGATTTCAGTGACCCGCTTCTCAAGCTCTGAGCTCCTTCCTTTACTCGATGCCAGCTCCTCATGCAAGATCTTCAGTTGGTTTTGGCCCTCCGATTTTGCCCTCCCCATCTGCAAATACAGGATTAGCCAATGCAGCAGCGAGTTAGTAGGAAAGGTCTAAAGGACAGTGTTGAAAGATTATAGAAAAATTATATAATCCAATCCTTTTGATTTTGATGATTACTAAAAACCATTGAGTTTATTAAAGGATGTAATGAGTTTATGTAAATGAGCAACAAATTTATTTTGAACAATCAATGAGAATGCTCAAGTTTAACTTTAATCAATTTTGAAAGTGACTTTAAGCTTAATATTCAAACTTTCAAAAAGAAATGTTATAATTCATGTTTTAATCAATAAGTTTTTGGATTAGTTCTTGAATCAATTCTAAATGTTAATTTTATTGATTTCATGTCAAAACAATGAATTAAAATGAATCTGGAACGATTTTAATGTCAATCAGAAAAGTTTCTGATTTTTGATACGTTCCGGAGCCGACTCCTGAGTTTCAGAGTCGACTCCGCTCAGTGTACAGAAATGTGCATCTGTGTCGAGTCGACCCACGAAATTGTCGAGTCGACCCCTGATTCTGTCGAGCCGACTCCTGGACTGTGCGAGTCGACTCCGCTCAGACACCAGAAGAGTTTTTTTGAGCACTTCGCGAGTCGACCCCAAGTCTTTCTCGAGTCGACTCCCGACTATCAGGAGTCGACACTTCACTTTTAGCGAGTCGACCCCTAACCTTTTTAAACATTTCTATTTTTGGTAAGACGAGCTCGAGCCGACTCGGGAAAAGCATGAGTCGACTCCAGCAAATCTGGGCGCGATTTTTACGATGACACTCAGCCCAACGGTAAGATTTTTGAATAACGGCTATTTTTCCTTGTCTCTAACGGATATATTTTTGCAGATTCTATAAATAGAGGAGCTCTTTTCAAATCAAAGAATCGAGAAAATCAAAAAGAGAGAAAAGAATATCTTTTGAAAAGAGGGAAAAACAGAGCATATTGGAAAAATCTTCTAGCTCAAAGGAGAGTGATTCAAAAGGAGTGAAATCCAAGAGGAAGTTTCGTCTGCTCCAGATCTTCAATCCACAAAGTCAAAGAAAATCCAAGAGCGTTTCAAAGATCAAATCGAAGGATTTTCAAAAGAGAAAAAGCTTCATCTCAACTCCAAAGTCTTCAACGGTCAAGAATCTTGCTGAGGCGTGATTCAACATTTCAAGAGGAGTTAAAGAGAAGAAGGAAGAAAGCCAAAGCCACTACCATCTGCAATACAATCAGGCTTTTCTAACTCTTTATTTTGTACTTCATTTGTATATTTGCTCAAGGGGAGCATTTCATTATCCAAACACTTTATTCTAATTGTTTGCTGATTCAATCAGTGGATTGAATCAGTGGAGGTTGATATACCTCGTTGCAAGCCGGAGTGCTTGTGTTGGGTTAGTTGTGAGCCCGTGAAAAACAACGTGTAGGGTTTTGTGCTGGTAAGCCCGAGTTAAAACCAGCTGGGTTCGTTGTTCACCCGGGAAAACAACAAGTTTGAGTTGTGAGCTTGGAAAACAACTCGGCTGTAATCTAGAGAGATTATAGTGTGGACCCAAGTGAATCTTGGGAGTGGACGTAGGTGTTGGTTGCACCGAACCACTATAAAATTATCTTGTGTTTGCCGTGCTATATTTTCTCTCTCTATCTCTCTTATTAATTGCTTGTGCATTGCTTATTAGTTAATTTCACTCACTTGCACATCTTGAGCAAATCAGTTTAAATCTTCTAAAAAGTCTTAAATTTTTAAGAACCCAATTCACCCCCCCCCTCTTGGGTTGCCATCTGGGCCAACAATTGGTATCAGAGCAAGTGCTCATTTAGAATTTGATCTCACGATCAAGGGCTAAAGATCCATATGGCAACACAAATTGGTTCAAGTTTTGCTGAAGGTCATTCTACGAATCGACCTCCTTTATTTAATGGAACCAACTATTCATATTGGAAAGCTAGAATGAGAATATTCATTCAAGCTTCGGACTATGAATTGTGGGGAGTAATAATAAATGGACCTAGTACACCCACACACCTTATTGATGGCACTATTGTTCCTAAACCCGAAAGGGATTGGAATGATAATGATAGGAGAATGGCACAACTAAATGCTAAGGCCATTAATATTTTATATTGTTCCTTAGACTCAAATGAATTCAACCGAATCTCAACTTGTAATTCCGCAAAAGAAATTTGGGATAGGTTGGAAATAACTCATGAAGGAACAAACCAAGTAAAAGAATCAAAGATAAATATTTTGGTTCATAAATATGAATTATTTACTATGGAACAAAATGAAACCATCACATGCATGTTCACTAGATTCACTGATATTGTGAATGGTTTAAAAAGTCTTGGAAAAGTTTATACTAACTCTGAGCTTGTTCGCAAAATCCTTAGGTCACTTCCAAGGACTTGGGAAGCCAAGGTGACCGCCATACAAGAAGCCAAAGATCTGAACATCCTACCATTGGAAGAGCTTCTTGGTTCGCTGATGACTCATGAGCTTCAAGTCAAACAACATGTCAATGAGGATGAGTCAAGAAAGAAGAAGACCATCGCCCTCAAAGCTGCGGAAAAGGAAATAAGCAGCAGCGATGATGAAGAGGATGATGATGATGAGACAGCCCTCCTTGCAAGGAAATTCAAGAAATTTATGCAAAGAAGGAGGCCCTTCCACAAAAAGAGATTTGTTTCAAAAATGGAAGGAGAAAAAGAAAAGGATAAGAAAAAGGAAAAGGACAAAGAGAAAGAGCCCTTAGTATGCTATGAATGTAAAAAACCAGGGCATTTTAGATATGACTGTCCTTTACTTAAGAAGGCCTACAAGAAAAAGAAAAAGGCTACATGGCAACTTGGACTGATAGTGAAGAGTCTTCTTCCGAAGAAGAAGAACAAAAAGAAGTTGCTAATGTCTGCTTCATGGCCAACGACGACGACAACGACAATGAGGTAAGTACCGAAAACTCGATGATGAATTTACATTTGATGAAATGTTTGAGGCTTTCAATGAACTTATGATTGATTTTAAATCCTTGAAAAAGAAGTATAAGTTTTTGAAAAATGACAACATTAGCTTAGCTAAAAGTAAAAATGAATTAGCTTTAGAAGTTAAGAACTTAACTAATGAAAAAGAAGAACTTAGCAAAGAAAGAGATAATCTTAATCAAGAAATAGATTTGTTGAAATCTGAAACTAAAAACTCAACAAAAGATTTAAAAGATCAATTAGAAACTTTAGCTTTAGATAAAGAACAGCAAGTTAAAGAAAATGACTCTCTTAAGAAAGATGTTAAAAAATATAAAGACATTGTTGAGAAATTCACTTTAAGTTCAACTAAACTTAACATGATCTTAGATAGTCAAAAAGCTGTTTTTGACAAAGCAGGTTTAGGATATAACACATTAAGGAAACAAAAATCTAAAGAATATTTTTATAAAAGCCAACCAAAGTAATATAACTTGTTTCAAATGTAATGAAAAAGGTCATAAATCATTTGAATGCAAAACGTTAAATAATAACAACAAGTTAAATGTTAAAGCTAAGAAAATATGGGTTCCGAAAGGAACAATTTTTGTTGCTGCTAACCATGAAGGACCCAAGAAAGCTTGGGTACCTAAACATAAAGTTTAAATTATGTTGCAGGAATGTCTTGTAGCCAAAAGATCAAAGAAAAAGTGGTACCTTGATAGTGGCTGCTCAAGACATATGACGGGTGACAAAGATGAATTCATCACCCTAGAAGAAAAGAAAGGTGGAGTTGTTACGTTTGGCGATAACGGTAAAGGTCAAATCATGGGCCTTGGTAAAGTCCGTATAACTCCATCTACATTTATTGATAATGTACTTTATGTTGATGGTTTGAAGCATAATCTAATAAGTATAAGTCAATTATGTGATAAAAACTTTAATGTTTCATTTAAATCTTCTGTATGCACTGTAACTAATTCTATTGATGATAGCATTGTATTTACTGGTTATAGACATGGCAATGTTTACTTGGTTGATTTAGAAAAATTATCTTTGAGTGATCATTGCTTAATTGCTGACAATGCTAACATAAATGAAATTAGTTGGTTGTGGCATCGTAGATTAGGTCATGCAAGCACACACCTTATTTCAAAACTAATTAAAATGGATTTAGTTAAAGGATTACCTAAACTAGATTTTGAAAATAATAAAATATGTGATGCATGTCAATTTGGAAAACAAACTAGAAGTTCTTTCAAATCTAAAAACATTGTTTCAACTTCTAGGGCACTAGAGCTACTTCACATGGATCTTTTCGGACCAACTAGAACCACAAGTCTAGGAGGAAAGAAATATGGTCTAGTGATTGTAGATGATTATTCTAGATATACTTGGGTAATGTTTTTAGCTCACAAAGATGAGACTTTCTCGATATTCCTGAAATTCTTCAAGAAAGTCACAAATGAGAAAAACACTACTATAGTATCTCTAAGAAGTGATCATGGAACAGAATTTGAAAATCACTATTTGAAAGTTTTTGTTCTGAAAATGGAATTAATCATAATTTTTCAGCCCCTAGGACTCCACAGCAAAATGGTGTAGTTGAAAGAAAAATAGGACTCTAGAAGACATGGCCCGTACCATGCTATGCGAAAGCAACTTACCAAAGTATTTTTGGGCGGAAGCAATTAACACAGCATGTTACATCTTAAATAGAGCCTTAATAAGACCAATCTTAAAGAAAACACCTTATGAATTATGGAATGAAAGAAAACCAAATATAAAATACTTTCATGCATTTGGATGTAAATGTTTCATTCATAATAATGGTAAAAACAATTTAGGAAAATTTGATGCTAAATCTGATGAAGGAATCTTTTTAGGATATTCAACAACTAGTAAAGCTTATAGAGTATTTAACAAGAAAACCTTAGTAGTTGAAGAATCCATTCATATAGTTTTCGATGAGTCTTTAGCATCTAGTTCTGAAAAGCTTGATGATGAGGAAGATACAAACATAATTGAAAAAGATCTTGAAAAACTTAATATTGAAGTATCTTCTGATCATGAGCAAGAAGCTAAAGATGATGATTCACATAAGGACGATGATGTCAATATTGATCATAATGATACAGATCTTCCAAGAGACTGGAGATATGCTCATAGTCATCCCAAGGAATTGATTATAGGCGATCCATCTCAAGGAATAAGAACTAGATCATATATGAGAAATATTAGTAATCATCTTGCATTTGTATCACAAATTGAACCTAAAACTATAGAAGAAGCTGAAAAAGATAATAATTGGATGTTAGCAATGCAAGAAGAACTAAATCAATTTACAAGAAATAATGTTTGGACTTTAGTTGAAAGACCTAAAAATCATTCAGTAATAGGATCAAAATGGGTTTTTAGAAATAAACTAGATGAAAATGGCATAGTAATTAGAAACAAAGCTAGATTGGTTGCTAAAGGATATAATCAAGAGGAAGGTATTGATTTTGATGAAACCTTTGCACCTGTAGCTAGATTAGAAGCCATTAGGCTATTACTTGCATTTGCATGTCATATGAATTTTAACTTATTTCAAATGGATGTAAAAAGCGCATTTTTAAATGGATTTATAAATGAAGAAGTTTATGTAGAACAACCACCAGGTTTTGAAGATCACGAGTTTTCAAATCACGTTTTTAAATTGCACAAAGCTTTATATGGTTTGAAACAAGCACCTAGAGCTTGGTATGATAGGTTAAGTAAATTCTTAATAGAAAATGATTTTACAAGAGGAAATGTTGATAAAACTTTGTTTTTGAAAAGAAAAAGTAAAGATTTACTTGTAGTACAAATATACGTAGATGACATTATTTTTGGTGCTACTAACGATTCTCTTTGTCAAGAATTTGCAAAGTTGATGCAGGGAGAATTCGAGATGAGCATGATGGGAGAACTCAACTTCTTCCTTGGACTCCAGATCAAACAAAGCAAAGAGGGAATCTTCATCAACCAAACAAATACACAAGAGAACTACTCAAAAAGTTTGGTATGGAATCAATGAAACCCCTCGGAACTCCAATGAGTCCTTCATGCAAGCTGGACAAAGATGAAGAAGGTAAAAAGGTTGATCAAAAGTATTATCGAGGTATAATCGGATCCCTTCTTTATTTAACAGCAAGTAGACCAGACATTATGTTTTCAGTATGTTTATGTGCTAGATTTCAATCTGAACCTAAAGAATCACATTTAATAGCTGTTAAAAGAATACTAAGATATGTAAGTGGAACAAAAAATGTAGGTTTATGGTATTCTAGAGACTCCACATTAAATCTAATTGCATATTCAGATTCTGATTATGCTGGATGCAAATTAGATAGAAAAAGCACAAGTGGTGCATGCCATTTCTTAGGAAGTAACTTAATCACATGGTTTAGCAAAAAGCAAAATTCAGTTGCATTATCAACTACTGAAGCTGAATATGTAGCAGCTGGAAGTTGCTGTGCGCAAATCCTATGGATTAAGCGACAACTTGAAGACTATGGTATCACGCTTGATAAAACACCCATAAGATGTGATAACACTAGCGCAATTAATCTAACAAAGAATCCAATTCAACATTCAAGAACTAAACACATAGAAATCAGATATCATTTTATAAGAGAACATGTAGCAAATAATGAAATATGTCTTGATTATGTTAACACTGAAGAACAATTAGCTGACATATTCACTAAACCTTTAAATGAAGAGAGATTCTGTTATCTTAGAGGAGAGTTAGGTATTTGTGATCCTTTAGAATGAATTTGAAACCCCTAAGGAAATTTTATCTAAGATTCTTTCAAATCCTCAATCCTTAAGGAAATCTTATCTAGAATTCATATCTAATTGATTCACTCATATCCAATGATTATTTATCAATTTTTATGATCATTTCCGGACACATTTCAGAAATTTCATGATTTTGGTCTGAAATGGTCTCGGAGCCGACTCGATGCGTATCGGAGTCGACTCCCGGTTTCAACTGAAACTCTCGGGTCGACCCCTCTTAGGCGCGAGTCGACTCCATGTCGGGACGGCCTTTCTGTGTCTGTGCCGAGTCGACACCCGGGTTTGCGCGAGCCGACTCGAGGTGGTCCCAAGTTGATTTATCTAGGGCAGAGTCGACTCGTCGCTCATTCATTCGACCCCAATCGTCAAAATACTCTCTCCACGCTCTTCCAAACCTTCCAAACTTCCAATAATCCCTGATTATCACCTCCAATCATCAAATGGCACCTAAAACTAGAGGATCTAGTGTTGTGGCGGGTGGCATCAAGCGGAAGCGCTCCGTGAAGAAGACGGTGAAGCGTCCGTGCGAGAACCTTCTCCAAGCACGGACTCCACTTCATCTGCTTCTACTCCAACTGCTGCTCCTGCTGCCACGTCTCCCAGGTAGATCGTCTAGCGGATAGGATCATTACTACTGGTAGGAAGGTGGATTTTGAATTATTTGAGAATGAGGGCTTTCTAGTTGGGAGACAGTTAATCGAGATGGGTTGGGAGAAAATTTGTTCTCTAGAGTGCCCGACTTATCCCTCATTGGTTAAAGAATTTTACAAGAATTTGTCTAGAGGAGACCATGGGCTTATTAGCAATGTGAGAGGAGTCAGACTATCTGTTACTGCTGAGATTTGTCTAGATTGTTGGAATTACCCTTGTCTGGCACCTCCACCTTTTCTTCTGATGACCGCGCCCCAGCTTTATCCAGATTATTAAACAGGGATGTGGTTGGATTTGAAGAGGTATTTGCTAATCAGCTTTCTTTAGAGTTGAGATTACTACACAATATCTGCAGTAGGATTCTCTTTCCTAAAACTGGTAGATTTGACTATGTTTCGGAGAGAGATGTCTTTGTAATGGACGCCATAGTGACAGGCAAGCCTATCAATCTTCCCAGCATGATTCTGTGGTACATAGCAGATTGTGGAGGGAAAAGAAATCTAGTCTGCCTTATGGGATGATCCTTACTATGATTTTTCGAAGCCAAGGTGTGGTGATTTCTGATAATGAACCTATGAAGAATTAAGACACACTGATTTTATAGTCTAGCAACAATTCATCGGATGGGATTTGTCAAAAAGAATGGTAAATGGGAAAGGAAAGGAGTGACAGAAGATAGAGCTACAGATACTGAGGCTGCAGGACCCTCTGTTAGACATCCTTCGCCTGCACCTCCGAGCCCTTTGTTTCTGCCTCTGCTCCAGCCCCAGTTCCAACTTTTGTTCAGACTTCATCTTCTGCTAGTTTTTCAGATCAACAAATTATGCAACTCAAAGCCTTACTTGAAGATCAATCTGATAAGCTTAAAACTGATTTGAGAATAAATTTATGCATTTGAGAGAGACTCTTTATTCTCTTGATGATCGTATTTCAAAGATTGAGTCCACTCTCGGCTCTTCATCGGCATCCTTAAGTGGTGATCTCAAGAATATTTTTGAAGAACTTAAGGATATATGTGGAGATGGAGAGACATATGCCAAGTGCAACGCAGAGCTTCAAGACAAAATTCAGAGTGCGTGCACCTTTGTTGATGAAAACTCAAGGAATATGTAAAAATTCAATCTGAAGGAATGAAAAATATAGTTGATCATCTAACTAGAATTGTAAGAACTCATTTTTGAGTTACTAGAGTTTCAATCCTTGTTTTGTACTGAAGTTTTTATGCTTTCATTTTGAAATCAATGTACTGAACATTTTGATGTATTAGACCTTTAAATGAAATGAATTCTCTATTTCCTTATTTCAATGAAAATTTGAATGAATGTTTATGATTCTCTATCTTTTTGTTGATAACAAAAAAGGGGGAGAATTTTATAGTTCTATGATTGTGATAAAATGAGATAAACAATGAGATATTAATTAAGTTTCATAGGGGGAGCTACCTCATTAAGGGGGAGCCTAAGCCTAACTATGAAAACAAAATAAATTCACTAATCAATCATGAACAAACTCAATATTTTTGTCATCATCAAAAAGGGGGAGATTGTTGAAAGATTATAGAAAAATTATATGATCCAATCCTTTTGATTTTGATGATTACTAAAAGCCATTGAGTTTATTAAAGGATGTAATGAGTTTATGTAAATGAGCAACAAATTTATTTTGAACAATCAATGAGAATGCTCAAGTTTAACTTTAATCAATTTTGAAAGTGACTTTAAGCTCAATATTCAAACTTTCAAAAAGAAATGTTATAATTCATGTTTTAATCAATAAGTTTTTGGATTAGTTCTTGAATCAATTCTAAATGTTAATTTTATTGATTTCATGTCAAAACAATGAATTAAAATGAATCTGGAACGATTTTAATGTCAATCAGAAAAGTTTCTGATTTTTGATACGTTCCGGAGCCGACTCCTGAGTTTCAGAGTCGACTCCGCTCAGTGTACAGAAATGTGCATCTGTGTCGAGTCGACCCATGAAATTGTCGAGTCGACCCCTGATTCTGTCGAGCCGACTCCTGGACTGTGCGAGTCGACTCCGCTCAGACACCAGAAGAGTGTTTTTTTGAGCACTTCGCGAGTCGACCCCAAGTCTTTCTCGAGTCGACTCCCGACTTTCAGGAGTCGACACTTCACTTTTAGCGAGTCGACCCCTAACCTTTTTAAACATTTCTATTTTTGGTAAGACGAGCTCGAGCCGACTCGGGAAAAGCATGAGTCGACTCCAGCAAATCTGGGCGCGATTTTTACGATGACACTCAGCCCCAACGGTAAGATTTTTGAATAACGGCTATTTTTCCTTGTCTCTAACGGATATATTTTTGCAGATTCTATAAATAGAGGAGCTCTTTTCAAATCAAAAAGAGAAAATCAAAAAGAGAGAAAGAATATCTTTTGAAAAGAGGGAAAAACAGAGCATATTGGAAAAATCTTCTAGCTCAAAGGAGAGTGATTCAAAAGGAGTGAAATCCAAGAGGAAGTTTCGTCTGCTCCAGATCTTCAATCCACAAGAGTCAAAAGAAAATCCAAAGTTTTCAAAGATCAAATCGAAGGATTTTCAAAAGAGAAAAAGCTTCATCTCAACTCCAAAGTCTTCAACGGTCAAGAATCTTGCTGAGGCGTGATTCAACACTTCAAGAGGAGTTAAAGAGAAGAAGGAAGAAAGCCAAAGCCACTACCATCTGCAATACAATCAGGCTTTTCTAACTCTTTATTTTGTACTTCATTTGTATATTTGCTCAAGGGGAGCATTTCATTATCCAAACACTTTTATTCTAATTGTTTGCTGATTCAATCAGTGGATTGAATCAGTGGAGGTTGTATACCTCGTTGCAAGCCGGAGTGCTTGTGTTGGGTTAGTTGTGAGCCCGTGAAAAACAACGTGTAGGGTTTTGTGCTGGTAAGCCCGAGTTAAAACCAGCTGGGTTCGTTGTTCACCCGGGAAAACAACAAGTTTGAGTTGTGAGCTTGGAAAACAACTCGGCTGTAATCTAGAGAGATTATAGTGTGGACCCAAGTGAATCTTGGGAGTGGACGTAGGTGTTGGTTGCACCGAACCACTATAAAATTATCTTGTGTTTGCCGTGCTATATTTTCTCTCTCTCTATCTCTCTTTATTAATTGCTTGTGCATTGCTTATTAGTTAATTTCACTCACTTGCACATCTTGAGCAAATCAGTTTAAATCTTTAAAAAGTCTTAAATTTTTAAGAACCCAATTTACCCCCCCCCCCCCCTCTTGGGTTGCCATCTGGGCAACAGACAGGACCGAACCTCCTCCTCCTGCCTAGCTAACCTCTTGGTCAACTCCTCGGCCCTGCCAAAAGCCCTCAATTTGTCAGCTTGAACCTGCTCGATTCTGCCCCTGAGGTTATCAATCCTCGTTTGCTTATTATCAGCTTCTTCCCAAGCCCGGGAAAGCTCGAAATCAAGCTTATTTAATCTCTCTTGGTGCCATTTAATACGGTTGTCCTTGGCCGTGATGCATTGATCAAGGTTCCGAACTTTCTCCTCTGACTGGCCAAGCATCCTGCTCAGGCGATTCTTCTCCTCGGCAGCTTTCCGCATCAGTCTGTCTCAATTTTCATCGAACTGTTTCTTGGCGGACTCCATTTCCCCAGCATGCAGGGCTTCAAGCTGCGAGAGCTTCGAGCATACCTCCTCATACCTCGCCTGGAGCCCGCGCGACTCCTCAACTTCGAGCTTTAACCTGGATGCGTCATTGAGGGCGACCTGATACAATCCCCTCATCATCTCCAACTTCTTGTTAGCAGCGTTCAGGATCTGCTCGAATTTGTCAGACGTCACTGCTCATAATCGAAGCTCGGAACTAACCCTCTTGGCCTGAATACTGGCCCCTGTCGTCAGACTCAAGCGCCAGCACAATTCCCTAGTGACCAAAGCATTCTACAAAACCAAAAACAAGTGAGAAGATATGATCAAGCCAACCAGGAAGCACCCACTGCTCTGGAACGGCAACTCACCCGGGAGGCGTAGGACCTAGCCAACTTCATGAGGGTGGGATTGTCGATATCGGGGAGGAGGTGAACATCCTTCACCACATTCCGCTGACCAAATGCGGCATCAATGAGATCCAGGTCCGCAAACTCGTTTGACGAGGGACCAACGCTCGGATACAATGCCGACTTCATCAAAGCAGAAAACGCCTCCTCAATGGCCGGGTCCGAACTACCAGGCTGCCCATCCAAGGGACTTGTCCGAACAATCTCAGACTAAGGAGCTTTCAATCTCCTGGCCTCTTCCAGTAAAAGTCTGGCCTGTAATTCATCAGATACCTCGGCCAGCCCTGGCCCCAATGTCCCCGAGGTTTTAACAGGGAGAGCTTCAACTAGAAGTCATCATCCCATCCTTTTTTCTTGCCCAAAAGTGCCCCTTCGATCACCGGTGCCTGCTCCTCCACCATAGATTCCGTCAAAGCCTCAGCTTGTTCATTAGCTCCCCTAGCTCCTCAAGAGGAAGTTCCTCCTGAATCTCCACTGCCTTTGGCACAACATCATCACCCTCTGATCCATCCGAGGGAGGCCCTTCAACAACAGGTCCCCCCTGAGCTTCCGACGGAGCCCCCTCCGGGCTATCCACTATTTCCACCATCGGAGGACAAGGGATTCGGCAATCCTCTCTGAGTCCTCCTCCGCTTTATGCTCTCCCCTCATGACTATTGCCTTTTCCCCCAGCGGGGAGGGTCTTTCTTCGTCGCCGGCACTCCTGCGTTCCCTTTCTTCAACAGTGAGGAGCGCAAGCTGACCTTAACTTGCCCAACCTCTGGCGAGCGCTCTTCAGAAAGACGGACTTTCTTCTCAAGCTTGCGCCTCTCCATGATACTTACTTCTCTTGGGTGCTTGCCCAACTCCTTTCTTATGCGGTCGGCCATCTCTGATTTCTTGGCTGCAGGCACGGGTAGCAACCAATCAAACCTAGATACATTCACTCAAAGAAAAGAAAACAGAGGAAGGGGGAAGAGCTTACCCTGCCTGTCGATGGGGCTAAGCCCAGGGGCACAAAGGGCCTCCTCCGATAATAAGACAATAGTCGAAAATGCCCGACTGCTGGTGAGGACCCCCAGATCCTCCCTCTCTCGCTCGGATAAGGTCATATGCGCCTCCATGTCCCTAACCGGGTTTCCCATCCTCGCGAAAAGTTGAACCGATGTTTCCCTCAGCGATGAAGAACCGAACCTTCCATCCCTTTATGGACGACGGCTGTCCACGATCGTCTTGAATGACTTCCGAGGTCCGATATAGGACCACTCTGATTTCCTTCCGGGCAACAGATGGTGACAAGCGCGGAATAGGGATAGAGTTGCTGTTACCTTCACTTGGCTACACATCGAGATAAACCCGATGATACTCCACCAGCTGTTGGGAGCTACCATCGTCGGACAATGTTATAAAACTTCATGATCTCCTTCACCAGGAGATGGAGAGGAAATCGAGGCCCGCCTTCAGACTATCTTCATAAAGGAAAACCCCATGCTCCAATTCCTGCAAAACCCTACGCTCGGGCCCCGGCAATCGCAGGAGGATATCCGAGGGGATGTCGTATTTCAGACGGAGTCTCCCCAATTCCTCAGCAGTAATTTCTGAGACCATATCGCTGGGACTCATCATTCTGCTCGCTGGAAGGAACACTGAGCAAGATTGCAAAGAAGGTAGGAGAACAAATCCCTCCGAGAAGAAACGAAAGAACGCTGCGAATGGGAATAACGTTGCTTCGACTTTGCTTCCTCCAAAGGAAACCGCCTCAAGAGAAGATAAGGCGCCTCAACCAAGGCATACGAAACCGCCACTGTAAATGCCGTGAAAGCCGGATTTGCTACGTGGCAATTCCCAACCGTTGCCCCAAAGGAGCCTTATGTGACATGTCCCGTAAAGGCACGGGGCCGCGCAGCATTAATTAAGGCATCATGCACGGGCTGTCAAATCCGGATCCCTCCGTTCAAGTCATGCCACTCGAAGTTATACTCCCTATGCCCGAACCTACGCTTCGAACTAGGGAGTGGGAGGCATGTGTTGAGGGGTAAAATCGCTGTGCATCAATAATTGTGCATATGGCTAAGACTAACCCTGATTCCTACTCGTTGTGCGGCATCCACCAGAGATAGGTCAGCCTCGGTAAGTTGGGGTGCCCTAGCCCCTCACCGAGCCAAGGGTTCCCAAGGCACGGGTCATGCCTCTCGGTCCCAGCCGAGCTATATCACCTCTCGGTCCCAGCCAAGCTATATCATCTCTCGGTCCCAGCCGAGCTATATCATCTCTCGGTCCCTGCCGAGCCGTCTCGTCTCTCGGCCCCAGCCGAGCTTTCTCCCTCGGCCCCAGCCGAGCTATTTCGTCTCTCGGCCCCAGCCGAGCTATCTCGTCTCTCGACCCCTCTAGCCAAGCCATCTCATCGTCCGGCCTTTCTAGCCAGTCTCTCCTATCACTCGGCCAAGCCCGAGCGATACCTATACCTCTGCGGAATTCGGTGTGGGAGACCTTGAAGTAGTAAAATTAAACAAGAATCATATCTGAGAGTGGCCTAGGGCCCTGGAGCCTATGCCCTTACCAAATCTCGAGATATCAACAAGCTTTCCAAGCCGTCGATCCTCTAACTAACCAGATACGAATCCTACCGATTTCATAACAAACTGGATTCGGATCTCAAGGCTTTCGGACCCACGATGCTCCCAAGCAACCAGGTGATCCTCTATAAATACCACACCTCAGATCCCCTCAGGTAAGGCCATCTCTTACACACTCGATGCGCACTTGCTCACTGGCACCCTCTCTCCTTCTCTGCCTTTGCTTCACCATTAACGCTCTACTCTGAGTTCTGAGAGACTCTTCAGTGAGAGCCTTCTCTCATTTTTGTTGATTGCTGATCTCACTGACTTCAGCGTCGGATGGTCTTCGCAGAGGGCCACCCCCAACGCCTCTCGCGTGAGGACTGTTTTGCAGGTCCGCCCAAAGGAAGCCCATCTCGAAGCCTGATCACGCTCAAGTCGAAGGATAGATTTCAGCAGCAACATCTAGTTTTTGCATAATCTAATGACCATTGCAAACTTTAAAAATAATTGATTATGAAAAAAAAATATTTTCAATATTCTTGAATCAATATATATGAACTAGGCAGGGATCTATCGCTAACAAGATAAATAAAATTAAAAAAAGCCAATTTAAACTTAAATCTTTCAATTCATATAAGTAATTAATGATTCTTAAATTTGTTATAATGCTTTTTATGGTACACACACCCCGTAGTATTATAAATAAGAAACCAAAAAAATAACCAATGAAATATTAACATCTATATAATTAAGTAAAAATAAATGAGGCCAAAAGATGCACTTGTTGAGATGAAAAGGAGGAATTTATTTTAAATATAATTTTATTTAATAAATTGAGAAAGACATTTAGAACAAAAGAGAAAATATTTTTATAATTCATATTTTCGGTTTGAATTGGATGCATTTTTGTTGACCTAAATTAAACCTCTATGATATAAAGGTTTAGTCGGATTGTTTTGAAAAGCAAGATTAGACTAGACTTGGATTTTAAATTGAATCTAATTTTTGAACCTAACCTAACCTATAAATCTAGATTTGGTCTAATAGGGTTAGGATAAGGTAGATCATAGATCAATTCAACCTATTTATAGCTCTAGGGTAAAGAAAACAAACATGTACTTAAAAAAAATCATACTTATTATATAAAAAGGTAAATCCACAAAAATATGCTCATATATTGTGTAACATACAAGTAAGCAAAACAATTTTGAGGCCATATTCTTGTATTGCATAATAGTGTAAGTATTTAGATTCTCATCATTAAAATTTTAAGGTGAATATGAATAAAAAATATAGTACCTAAAAGGCCTATATTCATATTTCTCAACATCCATCTACTTATCTTCTTCACTTTCTTTCCCTCCTTTCATTTCACATTTATCCTTCTCTTTCTTCTTATCTTCTTTCTTTTCCTTTCCTTCTTTGCTTCACCCATCTTCTCCTCATCCTGCACTATTAAAGTCCATGTCAAAATATGCACCTAATTTCCTGTGGACTTGAGCCAAGGCTTGCATTCAATCCCATGGAATTGTCCATTACTTGATGTCATCCATTGTTGAGAGTGTGGACCTTGAAATTAATAGGCCAGAAATAGAGATGGGTATTGGGTCAAGCTACCATGGCCCAGTCCGGCACAAAACGAGCTATGCTTGCTACAATAACAGACCGTGCTAGGCACTACCCATAAAAGGGACCATGCCAGATTCAAAATTTTGGACCATGGATCAAACCCGGCATGACCCATTAGGGCCTAGGCTGGCATGGCCCACAAGGCTAGATACGGCACGGCCAGCGAGCCAACCTGGCATGGCCCATAAGGGCCTGGGCTAGGCCGTGGGCTAGGCATGACCCTCCCTTCTCCCCTCTTCAAGGTTTGGCCGCCCTCCTCTCTCTCTCTCACCGAGGGTGGAAAAAGCCGTCGCCACCGTCACATCGTCGTTGCCACTGCTGCCATCTTTCCCTCCTCTTTCTCCCTCCCTTCTTTCCTCTTCCTCTCTCTTCCATTTTCCTGGTGTCCTACGCAAGATAGCGGCCGAACTCAAGCCACCGGCATCTCCTTTCATCCACGTCTCTTTCTCCTCTCCCTCCCTTACCTCCCCTTCCCCTTCTCGACCTCTTGCTCTCTCTCTCTGCATCGAGCAGCGGCCTTCGCCAAAGCCACTACCCTCCTCCCACCCTCTCTTTCTCTTTCCCCCTCTTTCCCTTTTCTTCCTCTTGGTTTCGCTGTGAAATCGAGTCCCTGATTCGCCCACTCTCTATCTCTCTCTCCATTGACCCAAACAGTGAAATAGAAAGGGCCTCTCTCTATCCGTTACTGACCATGCTAGGCACGGCCCATCATCAAACGGGCTATGAGCCGTGCCGAATGCGATTCAAATTAAGCGGGCCGTATCAAGCGAATTCAAATTAAGCGAGCCATGCCTAACACGGCCCGTTTAGTAATAGACCGAGCCTGGCATGGCCCATTTAATAACAGGTTGAGCCAAGCATAACCCATTTAATCTATGATCCAGTGGGTCTGGACTTACCGTGCCGAGCGGCCCAATGTCCAAGAATAGCCAGAAGTGAGTGCTGTACCAAAAGGCTAATGTGAAAGGTATGGCCTAGGGATTTATGGGTTATTCATCATTGACTGAGATGGACACCGAGACATCTAACCATTATTCACAAAAGACAGCAACATAACGTTCTGAAAACCATGCAACTCCTTTAAGGTCCTGCTTGATAGAATGAACCTAAAAATTAAAATAAAATAGAAAAGGAAGGAAAACTATCTAGCTCCAATGTTACACACATCCTGTTCCATTGTTGTTTCTTTACAATCTTCAAATAAAAATACTAAAGAAAAATATCCTGGCAACCAGCCATCTCAAATCCATAAACATGTTAAGCTTGATTCCTCGCTAATTGTCTTCTTGTTTTTTTTTTGGGGGGGGGATAAACACTAATTTTCTTTCACTTTTCACACCTCAGGTGTCCCATATCATCACCACTGCAATCACCCCAACCCCCAATACAACAGCGAGCCATCTGTACACGGGTGTGTCAACTGCAATGGGTCGCTGTGGCTTGTAACCTTTGGAGAAAAGGTGGTTTATGGAAACATAGATGAAGATCCCACAAGCGAGACCCATGGAGATGGCAAATATCCAGTCTGCAACCCGACCTTGTGTTGTAGCATCTATTATGATTCCAATGGCTACACCGATGGGGCTCGATATAGCAAAAGCAAAGGCATAGGCGACACAGGATAGGAGAGGACGGTTTGGCATCATTCGCAGCAGTGCTATACCCATGGCGATGGCTGCAAATATTTTGTGCAGGCTGATAGTCCACAGGGCTTTCCATGCATCAGCTTTGCTCTCTGCACAAATAGACACAACAATGGAAAGAACAATTTAGCTTTCAGATTTATACATCAGTAAACTACTTCAGACAACAGGATGCATTACATAATTAATACTGGGTAGCAAAGAACACTTTGGTGTCCTGCATCCTTGCATGATTCGATTGCAAACTAACAGGGTTCCATGTCTAGAAGTTCAAATGAAACTGTATCAATATCCTATAAGTTTAGGTCACATTTGGATGATTCTAGGTATAAAGGTCAGGTATGATTTATTCAGAGCTGGGTCAGGATAATGTTAACACTACAACTGGGTTTAGTTTAATTTGGCCAAACCTTTTGACCAAGTTTCATTGTTGTAGCTTGTTGGAGTTTAACAAATTTTCCACTGGATTCCTAAACAAATAGATGTAATGACCCGAGCCCTGGCCCTGTAGCATCCACGAACCCGTTTCGTTACAAGAAAGCAAGACGGATAAGGTCCACACCAACTTGGACCATCATATTGTAATGATCGGGCCCCGGGCCCATTTTGTTACAAGAAAGCAAGACGAACAAGGTCCACACCAACTCAGACCACCACAGCCCAAAAAGAATCCAATTGGTGCTTGTCCATCTTCCTTAACTGGTTATAAACCTTACAACCAACTTTTCAATTTTTCGATATGGACTATTGGGAGGGGCAATTGATCACAACCACCAAGCAGGCAGGATTGATGGCCCTCACAGGTTCAAGAGGTGGGTCCCATCAATGTAGCACTTTACCCTGTAGCTTCCACAGGTTCAAGAGGTGGTTTTCATCGATGTAGCACTTTGTCCTATGTGACACTTAGCTCCTGCACTTCTGGCTGGTGCATGGCTCTGATACCATATTGTAACGATCCAGGCTTCAGGCCCGTTTCGTTACAAGAAAGCAAGATGGACAAGGTTCACACCAACTTGGGCCACCACAACCCAAAAGGGATCCAATTGGTGCTTGTTCATCTTCCTTAACTGATTATAAACCTTATGATCAACTTTCAATTTTCTGATGTGGGACTATTGGGAGGGCATCACAATAGGAAAACCTAGTTCTAGCAAAACATGATACACTAGTATCTGGACCGGATTCATTTTCTGTTCCACAACCAAAAGCGCTGAACAGAATGGCATAGCAGATGGGACCTAAAGATTGTTGGGTATGAACATGGAAATCAAAGTGTCATTAAAGGAGGGAGAGTTTTAGAAGAAGCAGCCTTCTCATTGATTATGAGTGCAGGAACTGAATCATGCTACTGTATCACAATTGATGGCATGACTGGGTCCAAGTCTAAAGATGGACTGGAACAAGCATAAATGTAAAATGATGACCCTTTGCATTATGTTGGGAACTGACTTTTATGTGGGAACTGACTTTAGAGGAGACTCGCAAGGCTGTGGACCCGCCCTTCAAAAATAAATAAAAAATACCCCATTTAAAATTATGATATATATATATATATATATATAACTCTAAAACAAAGTTTATAATATATAACCTCAAAAAAAAGTTCATTTTTAATACGGTCTTCCCAAAAAAAAAAAAAAAAAAATCTAACCAATATTCATGCAGAAATAGTCAATAAAATCTTAAAAAAAAAAAAAAAGATCATGACGACCAAAATCTTCAGAATGATTTCCTGATCTCTCTAGTACACCAGTGAAATTTTAAGGCCTTTACTGGTTTTAGTGGCCTTTTTTTTTTTTGGTGGGAGGTGGTGGTAAGGAAGGGGGCAGAGTCTCAATTACAGTCCAAGGAAAGAAACATGGAAAGCATCAGCTCAAGCTATTACACAACAGAATTTCGAAGCCTCTTCATTGCAACAAGGAATGAGATCTTAGCATATCAATGAAGAAATTAGGATGGAAAGTTTAGAAGGGAGCAAATTGTTGAATTTACAGAAGACGGTTTAGTTTTGCATATCCTGATAAAAATTAGAACCACTCTCTGGTCTGAAAACAGGCTGCATCTCTGTCAAGAGATGATTTCTACAAAGGCAATTCAAGTTAATTGTACTTTTAGATTCTCTTATGTTTCTTGAGGGAGGACCATCCTATTGTTTGCTACTTTAAAAGCGCACTAAAATTGGAATCCTTCCATTCTCTTTTCCTTGTTAATTTGGTAGGCATGTTACTGCTTCCCAGATAAAAGATGTTAAGAGTCCATGGATGAATGTTTTACCTGCAACTCCAATTGCAATGCCTTCAAACACAGAGTGGAAACACAAGGCCCCAATCAACAATATGCTATCTCCAAGTGAACTGGCATCGCGAAGCATAGTTGCTACAGACTGATTGCCATCAGTGCACTCCAACTGTAACAAAATATGCAGCACTCATCAGAATTTATATTATACACACACAAGTAAATTCTGTCCTCCAAAAAACTTTTCTTTTCTTTTTTTTTTTTTTGCTTTTTTGCAAAAAGGGAGGTAGTCCACCCAACAAAACAATTATTGAAAATTGTGTTAAAAGGCAAATTCTATTGCAAAAAGGAAGCCAGAGTTTGACTTCTATTACAAAATAGATAATTGCAGAGGGACTTATCATCAAAAGCACCTTAACAGGGCTGATCAGTTCAATGTAACTTTTGCAATTTATATTCTATTTTCAGGAAAATTGCAGTGCATTCATGAACATTAATTAACATGCACGCAGACAAAATTATGCAGACAATCTTGAGAGTTAAGTACTAGAAACTCACCTCTGGTTCTAATTGCGAGCGCCCACCATTGCTGACGGCTTTACTCGCTTGAAAGTTTTCTGTGACAGAGAGAAAAATAGTTAAACAGACAAATTACGGCTCTCTACTGAACTGAACCAAAAAAAAAAAAAAAAAAATCAAAAGCGTGCATCAAAAAGGAACGTTGAGGATGAATTAGGGGAAAGTTGACGATTATATTTGAACACGGCAAAATCAGGAAAAAAAAAAGGCCAAATTGTATTACTGTGAAGAAAATTTGCCTCTCTTTTTTAAGGAAAGGAAACCATCTGGTAATCGAAGAGAAAAATTCTCCAATTGGCATTTCAGAAAAACTTCTCCTGAATATGTCTTCAGTAATAGCTATTAAAATTGGAAATAAACAACAAAATCCTCCATATATCACCTCTATCCCTCTTAAAACTCCAAAAGAACGATTTTTCCCCCCTTCTCCATGCATCTCCTTACTCTAAAGCATCAATTTCAAAGATATCCATAAAAGAAACAAGCAAAAAGGGAATTTTGAAAAGCTCACCACCATCTCCTTCCGCTGCTGCCCTTTCCACATCCCGGACGGTCCTTCCCCTGGCCACCACCATCGAAATCACACACTCTGCAAACATTGTGATCACATAACCGGCGCTGGCGAGCATGAAAGCAAAAGGGTACTCCTTGTCAGTGAGATCCTCGAAAGTCTCGTTTGCATCGCTGAGGAAATGCATGAGGGCCGTCCCCAAGAACACTCCGCCGGCGAACTGCGTCCCGAGGACCAGAAACCCTCATTCCACTTGAAAAAGTAAGGGGAGACGCCTCCAACGAAGGTCCCGACGAAGATCAGTATCAAGCACCAAATTTTGACGAGGATGAGAGATTTGGAGCGAAGATCAGACGGGTGCCCATCGCCGGAGTCAGAGTCGGCGTCGGCGTCGTGGTCGTCGTCGCCGCCGCCGCCGTGGGCGGAAACGGAGGCGGCGGAGAGGAGGAGGAGGAGGAGGACGGGGAGGACAAACGGAAGGAAGGATTTGGCCATGACTCTTCAACGGCTACGGTGTCGAGGGGTGTCATATAAATCGAGGATCAGTGCGGGGGCG
>UESW01003956.1:3157022-3299440 GCA_900491605.1 Calamus simplicifolius | reverse complement strand
TGTGGTGGTGGAGCCACACCCAACAATGATGGAGATAATCTAATAAAGCTGAAGATCATTCCTGATCAATAGTGGTAATCACCCTTCCATAGCAACCTTCAGTCGGCCACCGGATAGAACCTTGACTTGGCCCACGGGTAGAGCCCCCAATTGATCATCCGGGTAAGACCCCAACTCGGCCACCTAGATAGAGCTCCCAGTTGACCACCCAGGTAGGACCCAATTGGTCGCTCGAGTAGAGCCTTCAGTCGGCCCACTGAGTTGGAATGAATACAAATATCGTTGTTGAAAATTCATAATTAATTAGGAAGGACTTTCTGTAACGAATAGTTTTCGTGGTGATTAAAAATATTCATTGCTGATTGTTTTAGCACCACATAATATTCATTTTTGCGGGAAAATTCTTGGCACCAAAAACTTTCAGCAACGAATTACTATTTCTGCTATGAATAAATTCATTGTTAAAACTCCGATCATTAGCAACAAATTTTAATTCATTGCAAAAGTTAATTTTTTAAAAAAATTAATAAAAATAATATATTTAGCAATGAATATTTTTATTTTCTGCAATGAATATCCAATATAAATAAAAATTAATTAAAAAAAATTATTAGAAGAATCGCCCTAACTACCTCTTCTTTTTATCTATGCCTTACGCTAGTGCGTGGATAGAATAAGGGTTAAACCCTATTTCTAAGCAGCCTGATAAAACCCTATTTCTAAGCAGCCTGATAGGAGGACTTCATTGCCATCATCGTTGATCCAGGTATGCATCTCTTAACCAAACCGAGTTATCTAGTTTTTCTTCTATCCTAGTTTTTATTTTATCTGTTTTTCTTCTATCCTAGTTTTTGTTTAAAATAATCCTAACCCTAGTCTTCTACTATAAACTCCCGGTTTGGTTGCGTTGGGGGGAGGTGTGGGGGGGCTTGATGGCTTTTGAAGGGGGGGGGGGGGGGGGGGGGGGAACAGATCCGTGTGTGGGGTGGCGTGGGGGGGGGAGGAACAGATCCGTGTTGGGTCAGATCCGTGTTGGGTTGGGGGGGGGGGGGGGGGGGGGGGGGGGGGGGGAAGAAGATCGTGGGGCTTGGTGGCTTTTGGAGGGTGTTGGGGGGAAGGAGCAGATCGATGTTGGCGTGGGGTGATTGTTGGTGTGTTGGGAGGGGGGGAGCAGAGAAGGAGCAGATCGATCGATGTTGAGGAATAGATCGTTGGTGTGGGAGGGCTTGGTGGCTTTTGGGGGCGGGGGAGGAACAGATCCAAGCTTGGGGAAAAAAACAGAGAGTTGGGGGAAAAAAAATAGAGAGCTGGGGGGAGAGGAACAGATCGAGGCTTGGGGAAAAAAACGTTGATGGTGTTGAGGTAGATTTTAATCAAGGAAAAACATCCCAAGACATTGATCAGCCATGATTTTCTCATGGTAAATATTAGCAGCATCCAAGATGTATCTAGTTAATACACAGGTAAATATGCAAGTTATTTTAATACATTACTATGTATTACTTGATTGTGATAAGAAAATCAAGTGTATTGTTTTAATATGAAATTGTGCAACCTACAGTTTGCTATATTCTGACATGATATGACACGTTTTGACATGATATATGTTTTGATATGATATAATATGACATAATATCATAATATGATATGGTGACATGATGATATGATGACATGTAAATATGAAACTAGTAATTGAATTGTTCAGTTGGATTGATATCCTGCAGAAATGGATCGCAGTTGGATTCACGAAATAAATCGTGTGTCACAACGTTTCAAGGATGGAGTTATCCAATTCCTAGACGTAGCACGTAACTGCTTGAATTCAAATGGTGAAACATTATGTCCTTGCCGCAAATGTGTAAATATACTCATGCAAACCTTGCCTGCCATTCAAGCTCACATTTGTACTTATGGTTTCCTCTCAACTTATATCGTTTGGAATAAACATGGCGAGCTTGGACATGTAGCAGTAGAATATTCTGACTCATCCTCAGAATCTGAAGGCATCGAAGCAGCAATCCATGATGCAGTTGGGCCAAACTATGTCCATGTGGAGAATGCAACCAATGTTGCTTTTGAGGAGATGAACGATGGTGATCAGAGAAGGTATGATAAGATGTTCGAAGAACTTAATTGTGGGTTATATGAAGGGTGCACAAAATTCTCCTCTTTGGAGTTTATAATTAAACTCATGCATATAAAAGTCTTAAACAAGTGGTCTGACCACTCGTTTAATATGCTTCTGGAACTATTAGCTGATGCATTTCCCACAAATAATCGATTGCCAAGAAAGTTAGGGGAAGTGAAGCGTTTGTTGGTTAATGTAGGCTTGGGTTATCAAACTTATGATGTGTGCAAATATGATTGTTTTGTATTCATGGGTGAAGATGCTGGAAAAGAAGAATGTCCTGTGTGTCATGAACCTCGTTATGTACGTAAGAATGAGAAAACGAAGGTGCCTCACAAAAGACTATTTCACTTTCCAATTACTCCTAGATTGAAGAGGTTGTTTGCTTCACGAAAGACTGCAAAAGACATGCGTTGGCATCATGATTGTCATGATGATGATGGAGACTTGTCTCATCCATCCGATGCTGAAGCATGGAAGCATGTTGACAACTTGTATCCTGACTTTGCAGCTGATTGCCGGAATGTACGACTAGCTCTTGCTTCTGATGGTTTTAATCCATTTGGTCAGATGAGTAGTAAATATAGTGTTTGGCCAGTCATTCTAACACCATACAATATACCAACATGGAAGCTTATGAAACAATCTTTCATGTTTCTGAGTTTGCTAATTCCTGGGCCTAAATCTCCAGGAAAGGACTTTGATGTTTTTATGCGTCCTTTGATTAAGGAGTTGAAGGAGTTATGGGATGTTGGAGTAACGACCTATGATGCATACAAAAAAGAGATCTTCAACCTCCGTGCCATGGTTATATGGACTATCAGTGATTTTCCTGCTCTAGCTTATTTGTCAGGGTGGTCAACTAGCGGGTACAAGGCTTGTCTTTTTGTGGTGATGACACACCGTCTGTTGGCATTACTTGTAAACGATGCTACATTGGTGCTCGTCGTTGGTTGGAACCAAATCATAGGTGGCGCAATAGCAAAGAATTTGATGGGTTTCCAGAAACTCGTGGTCCACCAGTCGAACTCTCTGGAAAGGAGATTATTTCTCGATTAAACAACTTACATCGTTGTTGCCCAGGAAAACACCCAAACAATCCAGATAGGAAGAGAAAGCGAACAGAGGCAGAGTCCAACTGGACGAAGAAGAGTATATTGTTTGAGCTACCATATTGGTCCAAGCTACTATTACGGCACAACTTGGATGTCATGCATATTGAAAAAAACGTGTGTGATAACATCCTTGCTACACTTCTTAACATCCCTAAAAAGACAAAAGATAATGAGAATGCTCGTAAAGACTTGGAAAATATGGGCATACGCAAGGAGTTATGGTTGGTGCGACGACCTTCAAGACCTAATGCATTGCCACAAGCTTCATTTGTTTTGACTAAGTCCGAGAAAGACAAGTTCTTTGAGTTCATGAGGGACGTCAAACTTCCTGATGGGTATGCTTCCAATGTCAAGCGTTATTTTACTGAAGATAAGAAGTTATTTGGCATGAAGACACACGATTGTCATGTTGTCTTGCAAAAGTTGCTGCCTGTTGGGTTGTTGAATTTTTTTACAAAGGACATTCGAGCCACATTGATTGATTTATGTTTATTCTTCCAAAAAATATGTTCTAAAAAGTTAGTGAGGACAGAATTAAAGGAGTTGGAAAGAGGGATTGTTATAATTTTATGCAAGTTTGAGAGAATTTTTCCTCCTGCCTTTTTTGATGTTATGTTGCATCTTTGCATACATTTGCCTCAACAAGCCTTACTTGGTGGACCAGTTGGTGATAGATGGATGTATGGGGTGGAGAGATGCTTGGGTACTTATAAGCAATATGTAAGGAATAAGGCACGACCTGAAGGTTCTATTGCTCAAGCTTATGTGGTCGATGAAGCGTTATCATATTGCTCAATGTATATGTCAGAGATAGAAACTAAGTTCAGCAGGCCTGAACGCAATGTTGATGTGTCAGAGGTACCTCAAGAATCAAAGGTTGGGGTTTTTAAACAACCGGTTCGATGTTTTGGAGGAAAAAAGTATATCGATATTGCTGAAACAAAACTTCAGCTTCATTGGTATATACTCAACAATGCCAATATTCAAGAATTTTTTGAGTAAGTATAATAAATTGCTTACTACTTCTATCTATTACATTTGCTCATCTCAACATGTATACTAATATTGTACTTGTTATTGTAGTGAGCATATGTGGATCCTCCGTAATGAAGGTCATGCCAATCCCTCAATGGAACTACAACAAAGAACGTTCCCTGTTTGGTTTAGATCTAAGGTGATGATTTGATATTTTTCTCCATTAATCACTTTCTTAATCAAATATATGGTTAATATGATGAAATTGCAGATGGAGATCTTGAGATCATCTGGGTCACCTCGAGCAACTGATGAGCTTTACTCATTGGCATTAGGCCCGAAGGATGTTTATAAGTCTTGGAGTAGTTGTGTGGTCAATGGAGTCCGATTCCATTGCAAGGATCGTGACGAAAAAAAGGATGACACAAAATTGTGGGATCACTACTAAGTCTTTTCATAATGGTACAGAAGTTGATTTCTACGGGTGCTTGTTCGAGATTTTGAACTTGATTATTTATATGGTAATAAAGTCTACCTTTTTAAATGTACATGGTATAATACTGATACTGCTGGAAGAACAAAAAAAGTTGAAAAGGTTCATGGCTTTACTTGCATTCGAATAACCTCAGAGTGGTATAAGAATGACCCTTTCATTTTGGCGACCCAAGCAAAACAAGTGGTCTACCTTCCTGATTTGAAACATGGAAAAGATTGGCGGGTTGTTCAACATTTTCCACACCGACACATATGGGATATGCCTAAAATAACCGAAGTTGATGAAGTGGTTGAGGAAGAGGTGTTGCAGGAGGATCATGTGTCCAATATACCCCTTATGGTTGAGGATAACGAAATCAGTAGTCATGAATTGGTTCGAAATGACCTACCACCAATTATTATTGACAATGATGTTGCCAACAAACCTACAAATGAAGATGACGATAATAGTTCGAATACTGATGAGTTTATTGATGATGATGAAGATGATTTCTCCGAATGAATAAGTAATTATGTAATATGTTATATTTCTTTAAGTTCTTATTATCCATAATCATGCATGATTTCTAACATATCATATATTTCTTTACTTCAACAGAGGATGTCGAGTGGGAGCACTGTTATTCCTTCAGAATCTTCACAAGGTATATAAATAGTATTACTTTTTTTTTGAAATAAACAATATCCTAACTATCTTATATTCTTTGTAGGTACTGCTCCTTCGAAGAATGGTCGCAAACGCAGTAGAAATTTGAAAGTCATTGCTGCTCGAGAAGTTGCAAAGCAAGCTAAGTTGCCTCTTAGGTTTGAGTTCGGCATTCGCCAGGCGCTTGGTGACAATGCAGTCCAATTCAACAATTGCTGTGGGATTGTTGCTCGACAAGAAGCATCTTTTCAGTATCGCGAGTGGAGGAACATTCCTGAGCATGAAAAACAAACACTACGTGAAAAGGCAGCAGTATGTCCTTTTACTTTAAAAGTCCTAATTTCTTATAATATCGTTTGAATGTGGATGAGATCTGTAATGTACTACAACTTTTAGAAAATGACATTTTATATATCTACTTTCAGAAAAAATCGATTTTAGTAGTATAAGAAAGAAAAAAATTGTTGATTTGCTTACATAGTTAACATTTGATTCAATTCCAGAAGGGATACTATTGCATGTAAAAGATGGGACTTTCTATGATTTAAAAGTTGTTGTTTGTGATTAGAATGGACTTTCATCATTTAGCATATGCAGTTCATTTTGTTTGTTAACATGGGAAAAAACCATTTGTTGGTAACACATTCAATTAAACTTGAGTCTCAAGTTGAGTCAATGGATGATGTACTTAGGTGTCACTTTGAGAATCCCATGCTCCATAGAAAGTTGTATTTTCATATTTGATGTATCATGCATCATCTTCAAGGTCAACATGGAAATCCAACTTGTCTAACTTGATAGTCATAGAAATCGGGAAGGAATGAGCATCATCTGGATTATCAATCCCAACAGAATATGCAACATTCTTTCGCACTGTAAGCTTTCTTTCTAACATCATTCCATTTGCTTCAACAAAAGTGTTGTAGATTGCCTTGGAGAAGTGCATACTCATTGATGGCATCGTACATTCAACCTAGAAAACAAAGAAGGAAGAAAAGAATCATAAAAGGAATGTTTCCACACTAAGGACTGTAAACACATGAAATTAAATGGGTAATCCAACATATTCATCAGGATACATGCATCAAGAAACAAAACTGGACTGAAATGAAATTGATCTGAATTGGGATGTTTTTTTGATCTGGAGATGTTACAGCAAGTTTCATTTTCCAAGCATATAGTGTGTTGCAGCAGGGTTTCATTTTTCAAGCGTATAGTGCTAATGAAGAGGTGGGTTGCATTCTGAAAAGTTTTATTTAAAGTTGGTTTGTAATGTTAAAGTATGTTTGGATGTGATAAGATATACTCTTCTCATAAATTAATTTAATTTTCTTCTAGGATGATTGGGATATTGATCTGACAGATAAAAGGATAAGAGATATTATTGACAAGCAATTAAACGAGGCTTGGAAGCAACAAAAGCACAGGTTTTATGCTTGGTACTTGCAAAAGGAGATGGACAAGCTCTCAGATGCAGATGCTTACGCAAAGCCTCATCCATATTGTAAACCTGAAGATTGGAAGTTCTTAGTCAAAAATTGGAGGTCAAAAGAATGGCAGGTATGATTATTTGATTACATTGTTTTATTGAGTCATGAATTTCTTATGTGTTCATTTGCTAGATTTTCATGCTTCAAAGTTATTAGTTATCTCTTTTCTTATTATAGGAAAGGCGAGAGAAGAATATTAAGAACCTCCGCAATAGAAAGACAAAGACTAAGAATGGATCAGTGACAACAGCAAACCATCATGTTCGTCGCAATAGGAATGTCGCTGTTGATAATATCAAAAGTTGGAAGGAGCTTCGTCATGACGAGAAGACGGACAAGTGGACATCCGACATATGTCGAGACCAATATGTAAGTATTTAATTCTAAATTATGATGTTTTGTCCATATTATTGTTATGGAAATGATATCTTTTTTTCATTTCATATTTTTCTCTGATAGGCCCAGATGATGACATATAAGAATGACTCAGAGAACCAGCTCACTGACCTTCAAATTATGGAGAAGGTTTTGGGGCCTCGATCAGCATATGCTCCAGGATGGTCGCGTATTCAAACTAGTCGTCAATTAGGGGAGAGACAGTTTGTTGAATCTTCTACAATCCACAATGTCAATCGACCCTCTTATGATGAGCTTGTTCAGCAGCTTCAGCAAGCCAACAAAAGATCGGCACCATGTCCTCAGTGCTAGAGAATGTTATGGCCCGCATGACTGCGATTGAGACTTCACAGGTTACATCGTCGAGCAACCCTCCACCTTCATCTTCCGCTGACATCTTGGATGACAGAGATTGAGTTGTATCTTCCACTGACATCTTGGATGAGAGAGATTGAGTTGTCTATGCATTGTTCACTCTTTTATCTTTTTTTTTAAGCTGATATCAAATACTTTACTTTGGTTTAAAACATTTCGGTTGTATTTTGGATTTTGAACTTTGTTGATGTATTTATTAATGCTATTTAGTTTCATGAACTTTAATTTAAAGTCATTCATAACTAATTTGGCTTTCCACAACGAATTTAATATTAGGAACAAGTTATAATTGCAATAATTTTAAATGAATTTGCAACGAAAATAAATTTATTTAGCAACGATCTCTTTTCCGCAATGAAACTAAGTTCGTTGCAGAAACTCATATTCAGTAACAAATTAGACTAAAAAAAACATTCGTTGCAGCAAACATTTAGCAACGAATTTTGTTTCAGCAACCAAAATAAATTTGTTGCAGAAACTCGACTTCAGTAATGAATTATTGTATTTTTTTTGAAAGTAGTAGCAACGAATTTTCTAGATTCCGCAACGAAATGTTTTCATTGCAAAAGGTAGACTTTCTGTAACGAATTGTATTCGTTGCGAAAAGTAGTGATTTGAGCTTTAGCAACCAACTTTCTGTAACGAATGGTAACGAATATAAATTCATTGCGAAAAGTTTTTCGCAACGATTTTAGCACTTTCAGCAATGAAAAAAATTCATTGTTGAAAGCCAAAAATCTTGTAGTCGACTAAGCCACTCGAGTAGAGCCCCCAGCCGGCTACCTGGGGAGGACCCCGACTCGACCACCCGAGTAGAGCCTCCAATCGGCCACTCGGGTAGAGCCCCCAACCAGCTACTCAGATAGGACCCCCGACTCAGCCACCCAGATAGAGCCTCCAATCAGTCACCCAGGTGGGATCCCTTGTGGGGACCACTCATACGGCCCAACTAGCCACTTAAATTGTTCGTACAATTTCCCATGATCCAAAATCTTAACGAAAATGCAATGTGGGAGACAGATCTAATGGATGCTCAAATTTGACAGAGCCTACCAATCTTGCTATGACCACCCATATCTAATAGGACCTAGCCCACCAACCCTGCTATGGCCATCTATATCTGATGGGACCTAGCCCACCAACTCTGCTATAGCCATCCATTTCTGATGGAATTTGGCTCACCAACTTTGCTGCGGTCACCAAAATCTGATGGGACCTGGCCTACCAACTCTGACATACCATGAGAAAGGCAAATCTTGCTGCTACTACCCTTACTGCATATGCTCTGATAGGTAGTTACACCTCGAGTCTTGAAAATATCCATAAAATGGGTAAGAGGGATCCCCAACTAGGTACGAGGCCCAAAACAAATGCTCACACAAAGCATTTTTTCTCTAAGATGTTAGAAATTGTATCCTAAAGCCAATCATTTGATAATTGTGCTAATATAAATTGTATATAAATTGATATATTAATAAAATTTATTTGGCAGTTTATTCATTACAAGAACATCTTCTTAAAACTCCTAATAGTAATGAAGCCTTAGGATCTTCTTTTACAATAAAGAAGGATTTATCTTTGAAGGTCCTCAAAAGAGTTCGCGATCAAATTATATACTATGATAAGGCAATAGTACTATCAATTAGAGGACGTTGTATATCATATTTTTTGGTTATCCTCTTAACCAAGGAGTGTAGAGATACTGATTTGACATACAGGTAAAAGTGTAGGAGTACATTTCACCGAACGTAACTCATTTTCGGATACTCTGCTGTCAAGAGTTAATCCAGAAGATATGGGTATAAGTATCCTTTAGACATGAGGATCACAACCGATGACTTGCAAGCAACTTATTGTACTTAGGCGCCGAACCATTTGAATTTTTAATCCAGCTACGAAAGGTTATTTGGTGCAGTCAAGTACTTGTGGTAGTCAGTTATGGATCAAGATGGAATTTGACTTATCCCATTAAAAGAAGAAATGCTTGTATTTCAACTTAGCAATACCTTTTCCAAGGCACTTCATGTGAAGGTCACATGATCACTAAAGTTAAAATTACTTTATGGATTTGCTGTTTAGAGTTGACAGGCTCTTAAGCCATCCTTAGCATTTATGGTCAAGAGGATGAATTATACGGTAACTATTTCTTAGGGTTCTTGGAGTTTGCTCGGCAACTCTTCGACCTATCCGAACGCCGGGTTCCATTGCTAGATGGGCACATCGATTAGTATAGAAAGTTGTTCCTATGCTATCGGCTTGGGTTCGAACCTAGAGAGTCACATGCATAGAAGTTTCCTAGGATGATCTATTTGTTGATCAACGATTGAGAATCGTATATGATTTAATTAATCAATTTGATTGATTGAATTATCTCAATTGGGTTAAGTACAATTGAATAAGATTCAATTTGGTTTAAGTCTATTAGAAGGACTAATCAATTTCAAATATTGATTTGAAATTAGACTTGATTTGGATTTAAATAGATTCAGGACTAGAGAAATTTGATTTGGGCTAGGACCATGATCTATGTAGGTTCAGTCTAATAAATTTAAATCAGCTTAAACCAAAACTCGAACCAAAACCCCTCGCATAAGGATCTCACATGATGAGATAACTTGATTAAATTCTCATGTGGAATTAATATGCCTCTTTGAATTAACTAGATGATGAAATTCTAAGTGTTAAAATTCACATCTTTTTTGTTTTCACCGAACGTCGGAATTAAGAAAACGTTGGAATTCTAAGTGTTAGAATTCATATGTTTTCACCGAACGTCCGAATTAACCAAACATTGCATCTCTTTGGTTTTCACCGAACAATAGAATGTCTCTTTGGTTTTCACCGAACGATAGAATTCGAAGTGTTAGAATTCAATAGGCTAAAGGCTAAATTGAGCCTATAAATTAGAGGACATTCTTCACTAGAAAAACAACAACGATCATGTTATGGATTGAAATTCTAAAGAGTTAGAACAGAAATTCTGGTGTGATTATGATGTTAGCAAAAGTTTGATGGATCCTGTAAGAAGATTCAAGTGGGAGGATTCAAGATTGGCAAAGTTGTTTTTCCGCGAGCTAGCACTCCTGGGAATCCGATCATTTGGCAACTTTGCATGGACAATACTAGAGGCCGAACGATTGAACAGCTGCAAAGCACAAAGGATTTACCTACCGTTCTTAAGGTAAGTGATTTGATCCCTAGATCTTAAGGTAGGCTTCAAGACAAGTAGTATGACTTCTCATCTTGAAGATCAAGATATGATCTTGATTATTTTATTTATATGCATAATTTAGATTAAATGATCCTATAGTACAAGGCAAAGATATGATCTTGATGCATGTTAAATAGATTAATATTTAATCTTTAAGTTTTTACTTGATAATTGTTATCAAATTATTAAAATTTGCATGCCTCGGAGGTTGTTTCTCCCTACAAATGGTATCAAAGCCCTGGTTTTGTCTTGATCTAATTTATAGCATATAAATTAGTGTTCTTATTAATTGTGTAATTATGGCTAAATGGTTCACCTGGTTGTTAAGTCATTATATGGATTAAAATCCATATTATCCCATTCAATGAGGTATTCTATGATGTATTGCGGTACTATTATGGTTCTCTCTTTTTTATGCTTAGTTAAAAGATAATTCAAATTGATCTTTGGCATCAAAACATAGATTACACACACTCTCAAGAGATGTTTTATATTTGATTCATATTGTTGTTATAAAAGCATGATATTTGCATATTTAGTATAAAAATATAGATATAGATATGATAGCTTGTTGTCTATGTTATGAAACATATAAATATTTATGAGAGTGTTATTTGAATGTCAAATATGTCTTCATAATTTTTTTAGATATGATCTAAATATAGGAATTATGAGTAGTTATATAATGCAACTGATGCATGATTTGAAATATATGACATGGAAGTTATGTAAACATGAAATATATTTAATCTTTTGTGTTAGCTAAATCAGGTCCATAAAGGATTAGATCCTAAGGTTTAAATCAACTGGACTATAAGAGCATTTGATCAAATCTAAATTAATTAGATTAGGTTAAGGATGCTCTAAATTAAACAATAGTTGTAGTTGATCATGTCCATGACTTTGATTAAATCAAATGAATGTAGATTAGGCTCCGTGGTTGAGCATGAATCTCTTAGATGGTCAAATCAAAATTGATTAACCATATGATGTCAAGGTAAGTTGGCAAGTTGCTCTAGGATCAATGATCGAATGGTTTTTAATTGGGAGCTACTCATACCTTCCATCAGTCTTACTTACCTGGTCATCATGATGAACCATTTATGATTAAGATCAATTACCTAATTTGAGTTGACCCATGCCTGTAAGAAAATCAGTCTAACTAATTTAGGTGCCACTTAACCTGACTTAATCTTGTCCTATTCTACTGACTTCATAGATTCAGTAGAAGAACTTGATTAGTCAATTTATCTTCAGATTATTAAATCCTCTAAAATTATTAGGTCCTTAAAATGAAATAGTTATATGACAACTAGATCATAGCCTTCCATTAAGGTGAGTGATAATGAGTCTGATGTCTTGATAATCATTGGAGGCACTCCATGCCTGGTGGTTGTCAACCATCGGAATTATCATTCATTATATGATAAGTCAGCGTAACTATTAAATAGATAGTCAGGTGGGCCGAGCTTCACTTGGGCTTGGTTGTCTATAGATAGATTGCACTGATTATATTATTTAATGGTTGGACCTAACAAGAACTTTCAGTGGAGGCACTCCATACCCACTGAAGAGGAACATGGGGCAAAACTAAATACTAAGAATTGTTTGGGAAATAATTGGTTTTGAACATACTCTTAGATGCATATGGATTGGCCAAGCTTCACTTGGGCCTGTATGTAGTCTATGTAGATCTTAGTGCCCACTAAAGAATTAAGAATAATTCTTCAAATTGGGGTGTAGAGGCTGCCAATTTGAACAAAATAGTGGAAGAATCTTTAGACTAAAGTCTAAGTCTTTAGACTGAAACAATTTATATACTACTAAACTTTAGTTTTTTCTTATGCAGAAAATAGCCACTAATTTATCATTAAGGTCCCTATTGGATAGTGTCAAGTTGAATGATTTAAATTTCAATAGCTGGTTTAGAAAACTTAAGATCGTCCTTGAGCATGAGAGGATTTTATATATTCTGAATAATCCTGCACCAGAGATACATAATGCAAACACCCAAAGTTCTAAGAGAGACACTTATCAAAAGTAGCTCAGTGATAGAACTAGCATGCGTTGCATCATGCTAGCAGTAATGAACGATAAATTTGGTCGCCGGTTTGAGAATGCTCAGCCAGAAGAAATCATTCAAGCGTTGAATGAATCTTTCGGCACACCCGACGACGTTGAAAGGCATAAGACTAGTTGTGCTACTTTTTAATGCTCAAATGAGGGATGGATCTCCTGTCACTGATCATGTATTGTACATGATCGAGAAGATAGAACTCCTAAGCAAGCTCGGCTTTCCTCTACATGAGTAGTTGGGAAAAGATGCGATCCTAAATTCCTTGCCTCCATCCTTCCGACCTTTTCTTACTCATTTTCGAATGATAATGCCTGCAGTCAACTACCACGGTTTGTTGGGGTTGTTATAGAACTTTAATAAGGACAACCAACTCTCTAAGGGTTTGGTTAATGTGGTTGAAGGATCTAAGGTAGGGCATCAACCCTTTGGGAAAGGAAAGAAGAAAAAGAATAAGAAAAAGGTGCAACATGCTAGGACATCTATAAGGGATCGGATGCAGAAGAAGAAAGTTAATAAAGTCAGGCTGAATGCTTTCATTGAAAGATGCGAGGGAACTGGAAGAGAAACTATCCTCTTTACATTATCACACTTGATCCAAACGGGCCAAAGAAGAAAAAGGGGTAAGATGTTGCTCATTAAGGTATTTATGTAATAACACCTTGCAATTTTTTTGTATATGATAATTAGACTGGGTATTGGATACCAGGAGTCCTTTTAATATTTGTAATTCATTGCAGGGACTACAGATCACTAGAAGATTTGAGGACAACGAAAGATTCCTTAATATTGGCGATGGAAGATTAGTTCCAGTTCTGGCATTAGGAGTTCTTGAAATGGTTTTCAATAGAAATGTTATTGTAATAAATGATTGTCATTTTTGCCCAATGTTCTTGTTGAACGTAATTTCTCTAGGCCTTCTGGCCAAAAGTCATTATGAAATTTCAATAAAGGATGTTACTTTGAATATCATTATGAATAGAGCCACTGTAATGACTGGGCATTTATCTAATGGCATTTATATATTATCACAGCCTATAAATGTAGTGTACAAATCAAGTAAGCACTCTAGAATAACTGATGTCACATATATTTATCTTTAGCACCATCGGCTGGGTCATATCAATAAGAACAGATTAAATAGGTTAACCCAGGAGGGCATCCTTCGAGTTGATGATTATGAATCATTAACTACCTATGAATCTTGTCTTCTTGGTAAAATGACCAAGTCATCTTTAAATGAAAAAGGTGAAAGAGCCAAAGAGCTATTGGGTCTAGTACATACTGATGTATGTGGACCGATGAGCACTTATGCCAAAGGTGGATATTACTACTTCATTACTTTTACAGATGAACTTTCTAGGTTCGGTTATGTCTATCTTATGAGACATAATCTGAGTCATTTGAAATGTTCAAACTATATCATAAAGAAGTAGAAAAATAAACAGAAAAATATATTAAGACCCTTCGATCAGATCAAAGAGGCGAATACCTTTCAAAGGACTTTGTGGCATATCTAAGGGAGAATGGGATTCTCTCCCAATGGACTCCTCCAGGAACACCGCAGCATAACGGTGTGTCGGAAAGAAGGAATCGAACTCTGTTAGACATGGTTCGGTCCATGATGGGTTTTGCATACTTGCCAATATCATTTTGGGGATATGCATTTAGAATCAGCTTGTCATATTCTCAATAAGGTTCCAAGTAAGTCTGTTTCTAAAACTCCACATGAGATGTGGTATGGACATAAACCAGTTATCACCTATCTGAGAGTCTGGGGGTATCCAGCTTATGTGAAACATGCAAAATTAGACAAACTTGAACCCAAATCTAACAAATATTTTTTTATCGGCTATCCGAAAGAAACCAAAGGATATTACTTCTACAATACTGAAGAACAAAAGTTGTTCATTAGTAATAGAGCAATTTTTCTTGAAAAGGAGTTCCTTAGGGAAGGAACAAATGGCTCTAATGTTGAACTTGAGGAAGTTTATCAAGTAGAAGGAATAACATAAACCATTGAACCCTTAGAATATGAGTTGATTAGATCAAACTCAAAACCCATTTTTAAAGATGCACCATTAAGGCGATCTGGTAGAGTACCACATCAATCGAACAGATACTTAGGTTTCTTGGTCCAGAACGAGGATCCTATTAAGCTCGATGAGAACAACGAGGATCTGATCACCTATATGGATGCTATGCAAAGGACTGACTCTAATAAATGGCTTGATGCCATAAAATCCGAACTTGATTCCATGAAGAAAAATAATGTATGGATATTAGTTGACCCACCCGAAGGAATAAAACCCATAGGATGTAAGTGGATTTTCAAGAGGAAAAGAGGTGCAGACGAAAAAGTAACGACCTACAAAGCACGTCTGGTTGCCAAGGGGTATCGTCAATGTTATGATATTGACTATGACGAAACATTTTCTCCTGTGGCAATGCTGAAATACATTCGGATTATGCTAGCTATAGCAGCACACTTAGATTATGAGATTTGGCAGATGGATGTTAAAACCGCTTTTCTAAATGGTAATTTAGAAGAACAGGTGTATATGATACAGCCTGAAGGTTTTATATCTGATGACGAGTCTAAAGTGTGCAGGCTACAGAAATCCATTTATAGACTTAAGCAAGCATCTAGGAGTTGGAAGATATGATTTAATAATGTGATCAAATCTTATGGCTTCGTTAAGAACAAAGAAGAACCTTGCATTTATAAATGGGCTAACGGTTTCATTTTTATATTTCTTGTATTATATGTGGATGATATTCTCTTAATTGGGAATGATATCCATGATTTACAAGGAAGAAAGACATGGTTATCATCATAATTCTCCATGAAAGATCTGGAAGAAGCATCCTACATCCTATGGATGAAGATCTATAGAGATAGATCTAAGAGGATGCTTGGTCTATCCTAATCAACATATATTGACACAGTGCTAAAGAGGTTTAATATGAAGAATTCCAAGAAAGACTATCTTCCGATAGGCTATGGAATTCATCTTTCTAAGAAAGATTGTCCAACAACTCCTAACGAAAGAGAATGTATGAGTCGAATTCCATATGCTTCGGTAGTAGGATCGATTATGTACACCATGACATGTACAAGACCAGACGTGACAACTCACTAGGAGTAATGAGTAGATACCAATCTGATCCAGGAAAAAAGCACTGGCAAGTTGTTAAGACAATCCTTAAGAATTTGAAAAATACTAAGGACCAGTAGTTAGTCTATGGAGAGTTTGACTTGAAACTTGTTGGATACACTGATTCCAGTTTTCAATCAGATCATGATGATAGCAAAAGTGTGTCAGGTTTTGTGTTTATCCTAAATGGTAGAACTGTTTGCTGAAAAAGTTCCAAGCAACATACAGTGGCATATTCAGTGTGTGAGACAGAGTACATCGCTGCATCAGATGCCGTGAAAGAAGCTATGTGGCTGCAAAAGTTTATCTCCGAGCTTGGAGTGGCACCTTCCATAGATGGACAGTGACAGAATTGGTGCCATAACTCAAGCAAAGGAACCACGAGCACATCAGCACACCAGGCACATACTGTGTCGGTTTCATCTTATTCGAAAGATTATAGAACGAGGTGACAAATCTTCAGAAGATTGACGAAAAGGAAAACCGAGGTGACCAATTTACTAAAGCACTCAGCATCAAGGAGTTTGATGACTATAAGTTGAAGATAGGTATTAGATACTATAATGAGTGGCTTTAGGCTAAGTGGGAGTTTGTTGGAAATTATATCCTAAAGCCAATCATTTGATGATTGTGCTAATGTAAATTATATAAAATTAATATATTAATAAAAGTTATTTGGCAGTTTATTCATTACAAGAATATCTTCTTAAAACTCCTAATAGTAATGAAGCCCTTAGGATCTTTTACAATAAAGGAGGATTTATCTTTGAAGGTCCTCAAAAGAGTTCGCGACCAAATGATATGCTATGACAGGGCCATAGTACTATCAATTATAGGATGTTGTATATCATATTTGTTGGTTGTCCTCTTAACCAAGGAGTATAGAGACACTGGTATGATATACAGGTGAAAGTGTAGGAGTACATTTCACCGAACGTGACTCATTTACGGACACTTTGTTATCAAGAGTTAATCCGAGAAGCTATGGGTATAAGTATCCTTTAGACCTGAGGATCACAACCGATGACTTGCAAGCAACTCATTGTACTTAGGTTCTGGACTACCTAGATTTTTAATCTAGCTACGAAAGGTTACTGGGTACAGTCAAGTACTTGTGGTAGTTAGTTGTGGATCAAGATGGAATTTGACCTATCTCGTTAAAAGGTGAAATGCTTGTGTTTCAACTTAGCAAGACCTTGGCCAAGGCACTTCATGTGAAGGTCACATGATCACTAAAGTTGAAATCACTTTATGGATTTGCTGTTTAGAGTTGACAGGCTCTTAAGCCATCCTTAGCATTTGTGGTCAAGAGGATGAATTATACAGTAACTATTTGATAGGGTTCTTGGAGTTTGCTTGGCAACTCTTCGACCTATCCGGACGTCAGGTTTCATTGCTAGATGGGCACATCGATTAGTATAAAAAGTTGTTCCTATGCTACCAGATTGGGTTCGAACCTAGAGAGTCACACGCATAGAAGTTTCCTAGGATGATCTATTTATTGATCAACATTGAGAATCGTATATGATTTAATTAATCAATTTGATTGATTGAATTATCTCAATTGGGTTAAGTACAATTGAATAAGATTCAATTTGGTTTAAGTCTATTAGAAGGACTAATCAATTTCAAATATTGATTTGAAATTAGACTTGATTTGGATTTAAATAGATTCAGGACTAGACAAATTTGATTTGGACTAGGACCATGATCTATGTAGGCTCAGTCCAATAAATTCAAATCAGCTTAAACCAAAACCGAACCAAAACCCCTCACATAAGGATCTCACATGATGAGATAACTTGATTAAATTCTATTGACCCAATTATTGATTTTGATGATTAATAAAGGAATTGAGTATATTCATTGTGTTACTAATAAATTTAATAAGTGTTTCAGGGCTTAAAAATATTTGTTTAATCAAAGGCATTAAGAAACGTGTTTTGAATCAAGTGCCAAAGGTAAGTTTCAAAATTCAGAGCCTGGAGTCGACACCTAGAAAGTCTGGAGCCGACCCCATGGCCAATCAAATGTCTTTCTGATTTTTGATACGGTCCGGAGACACCCAGAGTTTCGAAGTCGACACTTACAGTGTCTGGAGCCGACTCCAACATGGGGACAGAACGCATGATTTTTGACTACCTTGGAGCCGACACTTACAGTTTTTGGAGCCGACACCTGACATGGCGAGCCGACACTTACTTTTTCGGAGCCGACTCCTCAACAACTCAGAACTTTCTATTTTTGGATAACGACTTGGAGCCGACACCTGAAAAGTTGGAGCCGACTCCAACCTGTCAGAAATGGATTTTTAAATTGCCAGATCAGCTCAAACGGTAATATTTTCTTTACCTAACCCTTAACGGCTATATTTTGTTGGAAAAACTTTCAGGTACATTCCAACGGCTAGTTTCAAACCAAAAATGGATTAAAGGAATCTATAAAAAGGGGAAGAGCACATTTGAAAATAAGAGAGAAAAGAGGAAAAATGGAAAATATAGAGAAATCAAAAAATCCGAGAAGTCTTGAGCCTGAAATCAAGAGAAAAGAATCCAAGTTCAAATCCTTCCACTCCAAAAAGCTCAAAGAGAAATCCAAGGCGTTCAACTTGAAAAATCGGAGGATTTTCCAAAAGCTCTATTTTTGTGATTTCCCAACTTCTCATCTGCAACATCTGTGAAGAATCAGCTGAGGCTTGATTCAACATCTCAAAAGAGAAGAGGAAAAGAAGAAAAGAAGAAAAGCTCAAATCCAATCATCTTCAAATCAGGCTTTTCTAAACTTGTTTATTTACTTTGAATATTTGCTCATTTAAGGAGCTGTGTGTTATTGTAAACATTATTCTTTCTTGTTTTTGCTAGTTCAATCAGGGGGATTGAACTAGTGGAGGTAGTATACCTCGGGTCAAGCTAGATTAGCTTGAGTTTGGGTTTTGTGCTGGTGAGCCCGAAAAACCAGCTGGGTTCGTTGTGATCCCTGGGAAAACAAGTTTTGAGTTGTGATCTTGTAAAACAACTCGGCTGTAATCTAGTTGATTATAGTGTGGACCCAAGTGGAACTTGGGAGTGGACGTAGGTGTTGGATACACCGAACCACTATAAAATTCTTGTGTTTGCCGTGCTTTAATGTCTCTCTCTCTATCTCTTCATTTGTGATTAAATTTATTCTGCACTTGATTATTCAAAGCAATAGTTTTTAAAAGGTTAAAATTTTTTAAGAACCCAATTCACCCCCCCTCTTGGGTTGCCATCTGGGCCAACAATTGGTATCAGAGCAAGTGCTCATTTGAATTTGATCAACGATCAAGAGCTAAAGATCCAAATGGCAGCTCAAGTTGTTCATTTGCTGAAGGTCATTCTACAAATAGACCTCCTTTGTTTAATGGAACTAATTATTTATTGGAAAGCAAGAATGAGGATATTCATTCAAGCTTTGATTATGAATTGTGGGGTGTCATAATTAATGGACCTACACACCCACACATTGTTGATGGCACTATTGTTCCTAAGCCCGAAAGGGATTGGAATGATAATGATAGGAAAATGGCACAGCTCAATGCTAAGGCCATGAATGTTTTATATTGTTCATTAGATGCTAATGAATTTAATCGAATCTCTACATGTAATTCCGCAAAGAGATTTGGGATAGATTAGAGGTTACCCATGAGGGTACAAATCAAGTTAAAGAATCAAAGATAATATTCTTGTTCATAAATATGAATTATTTAGCATGGAACAAACTGAAACTATAGCATGCATGTACACTAGATTCACTGATATTGTAAATGGTTTGAAAAGTCTAGGTAAGACCTATACTAATTCTGAACTTGTTCGTAAAATTCTTAGGTCACTTCCAAGATCGTGGGAAGCAAAGGTGACTGCAATCCAAGAAGCAAAGGACCTCAACACCTTACCTTTGGAGGAGCTACTTGGATCCTTAATGACTCATGAGCTAACCATGAAGCAGCATCAAGAGGAGGAAGTCAAGAAAAAGAAGACCATAGCTCTTAAGGCTGCAGAAAGTGAGGAGAGCTGTAGTGATGATGATGATGATGATGAGACTGCTCTTCTAGCAAGAAAATTCAAAAATTCATGAAAAAGGAGACCCTTCCACAAGAAGAAATCTGGAACAAAGATGGAAGGAGAAAAGGAAAAGAAAGGACAAAAAAAAAAGAAAAGACCCCTTAATTTGCTATGAGTGTAAGAAACCGGGCATTTTAGATATGATTGTCCTCAACTGAAGAAAGCCTACAAGAAGAAAAAGAAAGCCTATGTTGCAACTTGGAGCGACAGCGATGAATCCTCTTCAGAGGAAGAACAAAAAGAAGTTGCAAACATTTGCTTTATGGCAAACGATGACAACGAGGTAAGTTCTGAAAACCCTTGTGATGATTTGCATTTGATGAATTGTTTGAAGCTTTTAATGAACTAGTTGATGATTTTAAAGCCTTAAAAAAGAAATACAAATTTTAAAAAATGATAATTCAATTCTCATTAAAGAAAAAGATAATCTTACTCAAAGATTGAGATGCTGAAATCTGAAAAAGATAATTTGACAAAGAAAAAGAATCAATTTCCAATGAAAATGATAAATTAAAGAAGGAAGTTGATAAATATAAAAATATTTGATAAATTCACTTATAGTTCTGAAAAACTTAATTTATTATTAGTAATCAAAGAGCTATATTTGATAAGGCTGGATTAGGATATAGACCTAACATAAAACAATTTGTCAAAAACTTTTTTAGAAAAGAACAAATAAAGATGTTACATGTCATTATTGTAACAAGAAAGGCCATAAATCCTATGAATGTAATGCAAGAAATAGTAACAAGAATTTAAATAGTAAAGGAAAGAAAATATGGGTTCCCAAAGGAACAATCTTTTATGCTACTAACCATGAAGGACCCAAGAAGCTTGGGTACCTAAATATAAGACTTGATTATTTTTGCAGGAGTGTCTTGCGGCCAAAAGATCAAAGCGAAAGTGGTATCTCGATAGTGGCTGCTCAAGACACATGACGGGTGACAAGGATCAATTCATCACCCTTGAAAGCAAAAGAGGAGGAGTTGTTACGTTTGGTGACAATGGCAAAGGCCAAATCATGGGGTTTGGTAAAATTCAAATAACTCCCTCCACATATATTGAAAATGTCTTATATGTCAATGGTTTAAAACATAATCTAATTAGTATTAGTCAATTATGTGATAAAGGTTTTAAAGTATCATTTGAAGCTTCTATCTGCACGTTTCTAATCCCATTGATAATAGCATTGTTTTTATTGGAAATAGAAATGGCAATGTATACTTGATTGATTTAGACAATTTGTCTACTAGTAATCATTGCTTAGTTGCTAATAATGCTAATATGAATGAGATTGGTTGGTTATGGCATCGTAGATTAGGTCATGCAAGCACACACCTAATTTCAAAATTAATTAGAATGGATTTAGTAAAAGGTCTTCCACAACTAGATTTTGAAAATAAAAAATTTGCGATGCATGTCAATTTGGAAAACAAACTAGAAACTCTTTCAAAACTAAAAATATTGTTTCCACTTCTAGGCCACTTGAACTACTTCACATGGATCTTTTTGGACCTACTAGAACCACAAGTCTAGGAGGAAAGAAATATGGTCTTGTGATTGTAGATGATTATTCTAGATACACTTGGGTATTATTTTTAGCTCATAAAGATGAGACCTTTCCATATTTTTGAAATTCTTCAAGAAGGTCACAAATGAGAAAAACAACACCATAGTGTCTCTTAGAAGTGATCATGGCACTGAATTTGAAAATCATTTATTTGAAAACTTTTGCATTGAAAATGGCATCCATCATAATTTTTCAGCACCTAGAACACCACAACAAAATGGAGTAGTTGAAAGAAAAAATAGAACTTTAGAAGACATGGCCCGTACCATGCTATGTGAAAGCAACTTACCAAAATACTTTTGGGCGGAAGCTATAAACACGGCATGTTACATTCTTAATAGAGCTTTAATTAGGCCAATCATTAAGAAAACTCCTTATGAACTATGGAACAATAGAAAACCAAACATAAGTTACTTTCATGCATTTGGTTGTAAATGTTTCATTCATAATAATGGTAAAGATAATCTAGGAAAATTTGATGCAAAATCTGATGAAGGCATTTTCTTAGGATATTCAACATCTAGTAAAGCCTATAGAGTGTTTAACAAGAGAAACTTAATTGTAGAAGAATCTATTCATGTAATTTTTGATGAATCTTTAGCATCGAGTTCAGGAAAGATTGATGATGAGGAAGATACAAACATTAGAAAGAGACATTGAAAAATTGAATATAAATATCTTCAGATCATGAACAAGAAGCTAAAGATAATGATTCTCCTAGTGTTGATGTTGTTGATGCAAATCATAATGATGTAGATCTTCCTAGAGATTGGAGATATGCCTATGGTCATCCAAAAGAATTAATTATAGGTGATCCATCTCAAGGAGTAAGAACTAGATCATCAATGAGAAACATCAATAATCATCTTGCATTTGTATCTCAAATTGAACCTAAAACTATTGAAGAGGCTGAAAAAGATAATAATTGGATGTTAGCTATGCAAGAAGAATTAAATCAATTTACTAGAAATAATGTTGGACCCTTGTAGATAGACCTAAAGATCATTCTGTTATAGGATCAAAATGGGTATTTAGAAATAAATTAGATGAAAATGGCATAGTAATTAGAAACAAAGCTAGATTAGTCGCAAAAGGATATAATCAAGAAGAAGGAATTGATTTTGATGAAACTTTTGCACCTGTAGCTAGATTAGAAGCAATTAGATTATTACTTGCATTTGCATGTCATATGCATATCAATTTATTTCAAATGGATGTTAAAAGTGCATTTTTAAATGGATTTATAAATGAGAAAGTTTTTGTTGAACAACCACCTGGTTTTGAAGATCATGAATTTCCAAATCATGTTTTTAAATTGCACAAAGCACTATATGGTTTAAAACAAGCACCTAGAGCTTGGTATGAAAGATTAAGTAAATTTCTGATTGAAAATGATTTTACAAGAGGAAAATTGATAAAACACTATTTTTGAAAAGAAAAGACAAGGATTTATTAGTAGTACAAATATATGTTGATGATATTGTATTCGGTGCTACTAACAATCTTTTATGTCAAGAATTTGCTAAGTTAATGCAGGGTGAATTTGAAATGAGCATGATGGGAGAACTCAACTTCTTCCTAGGACTTCAAATCAAGCAAAGCAAAGAGGGATTTTCATCAATCAAGCAAAATACACAAAAGAACTTCTCAAGAAGTTTGGAATGGAGTCAATCAAACCACTTGGAACACCTATGAGTCCTTCATGCAAATTGGACAAAGATGAAGATGGTAAGAAAGTAGATCAAAAATATTATAGAGGTATGATCGGATCTCTTCTTTACTTAACAGCTAGTAGACCAGATATCATGTTTGCTGTTTGTTTATGTGCTAGATTTCAATCTGAACCTAAAGAATCTCACTTAATTGCTGTAAAAGAATTTAAGATATTTAAGTGGAAACTAAAAATGTAGGTTTATGGTACTCTAGAGACTCAACATTAAACTTGATTGCATATTCTGATTCTGACTATGCTGGATGTAAACTAGATAGAAAAAGCACAAGTGGTGCATGTCAATTTTTAGGAAGTAACTTAATCTCTTGGTTTAGCAAAAAGCAAAATTCGGTTGCATTATCAACTGCTGAAGCAGAATATGTTGCAGCTGGAAGTTGCTGTGCTCAAATCCTTTGGATTAAGAGACAACTTGAAGATTATGGCATAACACTTGATAAAACTCCTATTAGATGTGATAACACAAGTGCAATAAATTTAACTAAAAATCCAATTCAACATTCAAGAACAAAACACATTGAAATTAGATATCACTTTATAAGAGAACATGTAGCTAATAATGAAATTTGTCTTGATTATGTTAATACTGAAGAACAATTAGCTGATATATTTACAAAACCTTTAAGTGAAGAGAGATTTTGTTATCTTAGAGGTGAATTAGGGATTTGTGACCTTTGGAATGATTTTGAAACTCTAAGGAATGACTATCTAGATTTCTATTAATTTCTTGATATTCTTTCATAATTTTAAGGACAAATTATCTAGTCATCTGAGCAATTTGATTCTTCATATTCCAAAGATTTTTTTAAAATTTTATTGAACCTATTTTGACAATTTTTAGATGTTTGAATCTCAGTTATTTTTCTCTGAAACTGTCAGTGGAGTCGACACCTCAGTTTGAGGAGTCGACACCTCGTCTGTGTTGCTCTCGGTCCCTGACCTTGGAGCCGACACCCGTATAAGTGGAGCCGACTCCAGTTCGAGCGCTGACTGTGTTAGCGATTTGGAGTCGACACCGACTTTATGGGAGTCGACACCTGGGGGTCCCAAATTGAATTTATTAGGGCAGAGTCGACACCTTCGTCACTTCATTCATTTTCAATCCTCAACAAACTCTTCCAAACTCTCTCAAAACCTCCCAACTCAAATTCCACTCTATTCGAACTTTCCTAAGGATCTAAATGGCACCTAAGCGGAGAGGATCCGTACTTGGAGCGCCGTGACGACTGGGGAGCGTTCGGCGAGGTGACCCGTCCGTGAGCCATCTCCGAGCGAGGATTCCACAACCCAATCGTACAGTCCAGGCCCTTCTTCTCCTCAGGTAGATACCTTAGCCGGGAGAGTAATCACCATGGGTAGAAAGGTCGATTTGAATTCTTTGAGTCCGAGGGTTTTTCAATTGGAAATCAACTCAAAGAGCTAGGATGGGATAAAGTGTGCTCATTAAATGTTCCTACCTATCCGGCCCTTGTCAAGGAGTTCTACTTCAATTTGTCAAGAGGTGATGGTGGGATCGTAAGCTCTGTTAGAGGTAAAAGAATCCATCTTACTTTTCAGAAATTAGGAAATCTTCTAAGCATTCCTATCATCGGATTAGCGGTAGATGTTCACAGTGAGAGGTCAGATGCTCTGTCAAGGATGTTAGGGAGAGAGTAACAGAATTTGAAGAGGTTAGGGCTAACCAATTGCCCTTGGAGTTGAGGTTACTTCATAATATTTGCAGCAGAATTTTATTTCTAATACCGGACGGTTTGAGTATGTCTCGGAGCAAAAATAGTGGTGATGGATAGTGTGTTGACTAGTCAACCCATAAACCTTCCTGTAATGATGATTTTCTATATGGCCGAGGCTGGAGGAAAAAGGAGATCTTTCCTACCCTACAGCATTATTTTGACTATGGTTTTCAGAGCCAAGGAGTTGTGATTTTGGATAATGAGCCTTCCAAGAACCTTAGGCATACTGACTACTATAGTTTGGCTACAGTTCATCGGATGGGATTTGTGAAGATTAATGGACAATGGGAGAGGAAAGGTAGTTTGGATGTAAGAGCCACTGAAATGAGGTCTTCAGCACCTTTTGAGGCCGGTCCATCTGTGAGGGTTCCTTCTCTACAGCCTGGCAGTCCTGCTCCTGCTCCTGCTCTTGCTCAGTTCCGGTACCTCCATCTACTTCAACAGTCGGATTTTTAGACATTCAATTGGAGCAACTTAAAAGTCTACTTGCTGCTCAAAAGGATGAAATGAAGATTGAGTTTGACAGTCATTTTATGAATTTAAAAGAGACCCTTTACTCTCTGGATGATCGCATTAGTAAAATTGAGTCCACTCTTAGCTCATATGCTGAATCCTTAAGGAATGATCTAAAGAATATATTTGAAGAACTTAAGGATATTTGTGGAGACTCAGAAACCTACTCAAGATGCAATGCTGAACTTCAAGATAAGATCATGACTGCTTGCTCATTTGTTGATAAAAGATTAAAAGAATTTATAGCGACTCAGAGCGAAGGAATGGGAAAGATTTTAGAACGTTTATAAAGGATTATTAGAACTAATATGTAATTATCATGTAATGAAGTACATGTTTTGATTCAATGTTGTTTGATGTTTTATCTTGAAATCTTAATGTAATGATGTATAGTTTGATGCTTGACAAAGTTCAGTTTCACTTTGTAACACCAACTTTTTGATGTAATGAAATTATCTTTTGATCTATCAATGTTATCATTTTACTCTTCTTAATCTTTTTGTTGATTACAAAAAAGGGGGAGAAAGTTATGTCGTATATGCATTGATTAGTTATGCTTTGATTGGTATTTGATTGGTATTAAATTATTTTGGATATGCATAAGCTTAAGTGAAAATTGAGTGAAATTGATATAACTGAATTCTAGGTATCAAAAATGTAAAGAAAAGGAAGAACAATTGTTAAATTGAAAATTGATATAACTGAATTCTAGGTATCAAACACTAAAATGTAAAGCAAAAGGAAGAACAATTGTTAAATTGAACTTCATAGGGGGAGCTTACCTGTAAGGATCACATCTTTGAAAATTTTGATTTGAGAATCCTATGCATATACTCAATGTTTTTATAATCATCAAAAAGGGAGATTGTTGACCCAATTATTGATTTTGATGATTAATAAAGGAATTGAGTATATTCATTGTGTTACTAATAAATTTAATAAGTGTTTCAGGGCTTAAAAATATTTGTTTAATCAAAAGGCATCAAGAAACAAGTTTTGAATCAAGTGCCAAAGGTAAGTTTCAAAATTCAGAGCCTGGAGTTGACACCTAGAAAGTTTGGAGCTGACCCCATGGCCAATCAAATGTCTTTCTGATTTTTGATACGGTCCGGAGCCGACACCCAGAGTTTCGAAGCCGACACCCAGAGTTTCGGAGTCGACACTTACAGTGTCTAGAGCCGACTCCAACATGGGGACAAAACGCATGATTTTTGACTACCTTGGAGCCGACACTTACAGTCTCTTGGAGCCGACACCTGAACATGGCGAGCTGACACTTTACTTTTTCAGAGCCAACTCCTCAACGAGCTCAGAACTTTCTATTTTTGGATACACGACTTGGAGCCGACACCTGAAAAGTTGGAGCCGACTCCAACCTGTCAGAAACGGATTTTTAAGTTGCCAGATCAGCTCAAACGGTAATATTTTCTTTACCTAACCCCTAACGGCTATATTTCATGTATGGAAAAACTTTCCAAGTATATTCCAACGACTAGTTTCACACCCAAAAATGGATTAAACGGAATCTATAAAAGGGGAAGAGCGTTCGTTTGAAAATAAGAGAGAAAAGAGGAAAAATGGAAAATATAGAGAAATCTTATTGAAAAATTTGAGAGGTCTTGAGCAAGAAATCAAGAGAAAAGAATTTACGTTCAAATTCTTCCACTCTAAAAAGCTCAAAGAGAAATCAAAGGTGTTCAACTTGAAAAATCGGAGGATTTTCCAAAAGCTCTGTTTTTGTGATTTCTCAACTTCTCATTTGCAACATCTGTGAAGAATTGGAGCTGAGGCTTGATTCAACATCTCAAAAGAGAAGAGGAAAAGAAGAAAAGAAGAAAATCTCAAATCCAATCATCTTCAAATTAGGCTTTTCTAAACTTGTTTATTTACTTTGAATATTTTCTCATTTAAGGAGCTGTGTGTATTGTAAACATTATTCTTTCTTGTTTTTGCTAGTTCAATCAGGGGGATTGAATTAGTGGAGGTAGTATACCTCGGGGCAAGGTAGATTAGCTTGTGTTTGGGTTTTTGTGCTGGTGAGCCTGAAAAACCAGCTGGGTTTGTTGTGATCCCTGAGAAATAACAAGTTTTGAGTTGTGATCTTGTAAAACAACTCGGCTGTAATCTAGTTGATTATAGTGTGGACCCAAGTGGAACTTGGGAGTGGACGTAGGTGTTGGATACACCGAACCACTATAAAATTCTTGTGTTTGCCATGCTTTAACTGTCTCTCTCTCTATCTCTTCATTTGTGATTGAAATTTATTCTGCACTTGATTATTTCAAAGCCAATAGTTTTTAAAAGGTTAAAATTTTTTAAGAACCCAATTCACCCCCCCCTCTTGGGTTGCCATCTGGGCCAACAAATTCTCATGTAGAATTTAATATATTAACTTAATCTTCTCCAAATGATTTTCGTTGGAATTCTAAGTGTTAAAATTCATGTGGAATTAATGTGCCACTTTGAATTAACCAGACAATGGAATTCTAAGTGTTAGAATCCATGTCTCTTTCATTTTCACCGAACGTCGAAATTAACAAAACGTTAAAATTCTAAGTGTCAGAATTCATAGGTTTTCATCAAACGTCGAAATTAACCAAACGTTACATCTCTTTGGTTTTCATTGAATGACAGAATGTCTCTTTGGTTTTCACCGAACGATAGAATTCTAAGTGTTAGAATTCAATAGGCTAAAGGTTAAATTGAGCCTATAAATTAGAGGACATTCTTCACCAAAAAACAACAACGATCATGTTATGGATTGAAATTCTAAAGAGTTAGAACAGAAATCCTGGTGTGATTTTGCTGTTAGCAAAAGTTTGGTGGATCTTGGAAGAAGATTCAAGTGGAAGGATTCAAGATCGGTAAAGTTATTTTTTCGCGAGCTAGCACTCCCGAGAATCCGATCATTCAAGGACTTCGCGTGGACGATACTAGAGGCCGGACGATTGAACGGTTACAGAGCACAAAGGATTTACCTACTGTCCTTAAGATAAGTGATTTGATCCCTAGATCTTAAGGCAGGCTTCAAGACAAGTAGTATGACTTCTCTTCTTGAAGATCAAGATATGATCTTAATTAATTTATTTATATGCATAATTTAGATTAAATGATCCTATAGTACAAGGCAAAGATATGATCTTGATGCATGTTAGATAGATTAATATTTAATCTTTAAGTTTTCGCATTGATAATTGTTATCAAATTATTAAAATATGCATGCCTCGGAGGTTGTTTCTCCCTACATAAGACTCTTGAGCTTTCTTTCAAGCTCTTGACGATTACCCAGAGCATTAACTTGAGCATTGAAGGGTCTCCACCGGAATCATTGGCACTTAGGGACTTTTTGCAGGCTCCTGTTTAGAGTGAAGCCCACTAGAGGACCCCTGACCAGTCGAACAAGGCGATCGAATGCTCGCCAATGGTCAAGGATGATGATTTAGCATCAACAGATTGACGCACCAGGTAGGACGGTAATGAGAAAGAAAGACCATCAGCACCATGCTACATATCTCCATCCTCTCTAAATTAACAATGATGGTAACCTGCACTCGAGAAGCCTCCACCAGCCGTATGGGAGAAACTTTCTAATAGATCGAGTAACAGAAGGCCAACCTCCCTACTCCACCATTGCCACCATCTCAGATCACCCAGTCAGACCAACTTTTCACCCTCACCAAGCAAGTCCAGGCATTAGTGGCAGCAGTATAGGAGCTGCAGCAGTAGCATTCTGTGGCCACACAGCAACAACAGAGGCATCTTTTGCCTCATGCAGCCGCTGCACAGGCCAGCTGACAATCCACCTGCGAAAAGTCTTCCCATTGAGAGACCCATCGCCACCATGCCTCATCGGAGCACCACGCCGTGAGGCCCCTAAGAGGCCTTGATCTCTTGCTCACCTCACCAGATCTCTTTCTTTGCAATATTTTTCCTATAATTGACCATTGATATGCTAGATAAGTCATGTTCCTTAAAGGAGATTCTTTTTGCTTGGATAGATCTAGTATCTTACATCCTCTAGGTTACTTTGTCTAAGCTGAAGATGTTTCTTTTGTATATCTCTTAGCTTGTATATATAGAGCTCCATAGTTATTATTACAAAGATCTTCATAAGTACTTAGGATCTAACTCTATGATTATTATGGATATATATATGTATATAGTTGTGTAAACATTCCTTTAATAATATATATTTTTTGGATGCCAGTATCTTGGTTTGATATTAATTACATATGATTATGAAGTTATTTAAGGTTAATGTGGAATACGGTAGGTCTTACTTATTTTGGTTCTCGTGTTAGTCATGGATCTCTTGTTTCTACAAAAAATTTTGGGTTTGAGCTTCATCTAAAGCTTGATAAAAATTGAGATTGAACTCAAAAAGGCATAACATTACCTGATCTCCAACCCTGCTTGTTGCTTTTCCATTCTCCAAGGCCATCACTAATTTGTGATCATCTTTTCTACCTCGATCACCATGCTAACAGTAGTCACATAAAGAGAATGACGCATTGCTGATACGGAGGAGAAAACATTAGATGGCCAAATGGTGGGATTGAGTGTGTTTCTCTCTTCTCATAGATTCATGCTGGGCTACCAAAATAGAATTAAAGTATTTATTTTTATAAAACTACCAAGACATTTTTTATCTTTTTATGACTATGCAAATTTGTTGCCCTTTACAATTTGCTTGAATGTTGCATTTTTCATATGTACTTAGCCTCCCTATGATATCCAAACCACCTTTATTGAATTGAATTGATGGCATTAAAGGAGGAGAAAGCCCGCATGATTTTTTATAGAACACTGAAGCAAAATCCTAATTAAATACTACTCTTATATTTATGCTATTTTTATGTAGGCATGCTGCTATTTTTTAAGAAAATAATGGATAGATCTTATGATAAATGCTTACATTTCTATTTATAGGCAACGATCATAATATGCATGATTATGGGTACGTAATGTCTTTTAATTTGAGATAATCTTTGATTTTTTATTTGTTAGTAATTATAATTACTTTCAATAACCTTAATTCTAATATAAGGGTTGAAACCTTCTAACTCAAAAGACCTTGGAGCCTTGATTGCACACCATGTTAGTCTCTCTCCTCACATATGTACTTTTATTTAAATTTTACCCTCACTTCTTGAATAAACAAACAAAAATATATGAAAAATACATAATATTAACAATATAACAATATATATGAGAATAATGGCTAGGTTGCACTCAATGTAGGTTGCACTTGTACTTTCATTCCGATAAGTTTAAAGAAAATTTCTATGAATCATCTAGAAAACTCTTAGAAGGCTTTCTAGGCTGGCCTAAGCATTGTATTGGGCCAATGAGAACAATATTAACCCAATCAGGCCTATTTAAATCAAGCCCAATCTTATAGTACAATCTTTTAGTACAAGTGGGCTTGTGCTAGTTTGAATGCTTGCTCGCCCTGCCCTTATATCTGATCTAAGTCGGCCCAAAAATTGGCCAATTAAACCTCACATATATGAAAGAGCAATAAATCGATGACAACATTACAGCAACAATAAAAACCCAAAAGAAATAAGAAATATTGCGCAGACCCCTGAAATCACTTGTGTTGCTTAATTAATTAAATCACAATGATACCGAAAATTGAATGGTATACATTACAATTTCATCAACTATATAGCTTACGTTACATATTTAATAGATGCTTTTGGGCTCAACCATAAAGCTGCTTACGTTACATATTTGGGCTCAATAGATCATACTACGAAGATCTAAAATTGTTCGTGTCCCTCCTCCTCGTTGTTGTCCCCTCTTCCTTGGGGATTCCATGGGAGGACCGAAGCACAGCAGCCTCACCACCAGATCCAAAACCAAAAGAGGTGGAAAGATTCAATCCCTGGATTCCATGGGAGGAACGAAGCACAGCAGCAGGCCTTGCGCCTACCACCCTTCCACAAGGCATTTAGGTATGGATGGTATCGGACGGTGCAAAGGCAACGCAACGAGGACATCATGTCCCCATCGCTTCCGTTTCCTCATTGGTCGTCTCTCAACTTCGAAATAGCAAACGCGGTGAAGGAAAGGCTCTGATGATATAGAAAAGGAAACGATGGAAACGATGGTAGCGAATGGAACGAAGAAGGTCATGACGCGATTGCTCATAAACCTGAGAGCCCTCCCGTCCGCTTTTATGGAGGGTCCAGCATTTAACGCCTTGGTTCTCGAATGTTCGATTAGAGAGTCAGAATTAAATTTGGGTATATCTCTGGATTATTCTCACTTTCCAAGGCATTTAATTTTATGAATTTATCCTATCTCTCGAATGTTCTATTCATGAGCCATTCAATTCTCTTTTGACATCTATATCCATATCTCTCTCCTGCTCTAAAATTTTAATTATATATTATAATTAAGAATAAAGTAAAGTTATTGTCAATAATATATATTTTTGAGAGTTTAATCTTATCAATTTTGTATAATATTTAATCAATAATCATAATGACATGAGAGGATGATATTTTGATGAATCCCCACATATCCTATATCTCCAATAATCGCACTAGCACCCTCAATGTCTTGTATATATATCAAAACTTTATTGAGGTAAACTTTTCACCCCACAAAATCTTTCTTAATTATCAGCAAGAAGTGAGTTTGGCCGGACTAATCCATTAAGCCAACTAAATTTTGAGTCGGCGCATACGCTAGGCCCAAACTATATTGGATATTATCTAAGCTTAAAATTAAAAAATTCAAATTTTAAGCCATAAAAAGGTCTAAAATGTTAGCCATTAATCAGGTCTAAACAAAGCTTTGATCCAAGTATAAACCTTAAAAAATAATAGGCCTTTCAAATTCTATCTTGGATTTTCTATATAACACAAGAGAACAGCTTTCATGGTAAATTTTTTTCTGCTTAAGAATCATTTAATTTAACACTTTACCGCATTCTTAAGTGATGAGATGTAATTATTTTAAATATTATTTGTATTTTGTAAGCACTTAAAATTTTTTTCCATCCAATCTTTGTATTCTACCTTTTCTTTTAAATTCAGGCTTCTGCATCATCCCATGATTCTCGTTCCCACTCACAGCAAGCCTTCGCTATCGCCGGATTTTGAAGTTCAAAGCTCGATTTTCTGGTTTTGTCTCCATCTTTGCAGCATCAACCAATGATTTTGAATGGATAACGTTTATCCATTCCTAAGCCATTCAATTTTGTAATCACTAATTTATTTTCTTGAATATTCGAAGGGATAACGTTTACCTATTCCCAGGCCATTCAATTTTGTAACATTTATCTATTTTTTTGAATATTCACGTGGATATGTTTATCTGATTTCTCGAGTGTTCTAATTTAATTTTGTAACGTGTGTTGAATGGAGCATTTATAGAGGATCCAGCATTTAATGCTTGGTTCCTTTAATGTTTGAATAAAGCGTCCAAATTAAATTTAGGGCTATCTTTCTATATTGCTCTACTCTCTCGCTGTTGAATCCTTTATAAAATTTATTTATTTTCTTGAATATTCGAATGAATAATGTTCATCTAGTTTCTCAAGTGTTTTAATTTAATTTTGTAATTATGTTTCTTGATTGTTTTATTTGGAGGCCATTCGATTCTCTTTAAGGTTTATATTGCACAGGACTGAGCATTGTCGAACGCCATTAAGACTAGCATACATTGCATATCTTCATTCTTATGGTAAGCAGCTGATCTCACAAGCTGAAGTATGTAGATACTTGGATAGATGTGTGGATTTTATAGAGGGAAACAAATGCAACAAGAAGGGGAGGACGGGATGGATCCAAAGCTGATCCTATGATTTTATAGAGGGTCGAGCATTTAACACCTGGCTTCTCGAGTGTTCGAATGGAGCGGCCGAATTAAATTTGAAGCTGTCCTTCTATATTGTTACAAACTTGAGTCAGATTCGCCCATGATGGGTCAAACCTGACCCGTATGTATCCATTTACCCTGTCCACTTACCCAATGGTTAGCAGGGTAGTGGGTGATTGTGAAAATGGATATGGGTCTTAGTTATGTAGTGGGTGATTGTGAAAACGGATATGGGTCTTGGTTATGAGAACGAGAGGATCGATGGTTGTTTTATTTTTTTCATAATAAATACAACTCTTCTACTTGATAAAAGATAACTTTCAGAAAAAAAAGATAAACCTAGAAGACGATCACAGAGGCATTTAATCTGTGAAATCAAAGTGTGGTTCATAATCATACTTGGATCAGGTAAGATCATCGAAAAAAGAGGACGAATATGATCCACTTCATCAAACGATGTTTGAATTTCAAATTGTTATTTTAAAATCTAACATTGGTATCAGAGCTTTTGGTTTCAATTCTCTTTCTCGCATTATGAGCATGCTTTCGTAATTAGTTTGCTTTCTTATAATGATGGAGAAGAGATTCAAAAGATAAGATAAATCAAATTCTATGCATATATAATTTAGTTAGTAGATAGTAAGAATCTGATAATGATAAAAAAAAGGAGTATGCAACAGATAATATAGAATCAAATTCTCTGGATTTCAGAGAATTATCCCATCCCGCTGCTATCACGCAGTAGCGACCCATGTATCACACGGATTACAATCGAACCTTACTCTAGGCCCTCACAAGAGAGAGGCTTCAATTCTATTAATAGGAAGGTTGTTCTCCTTCCTCCATGGCTCAAGTGTGCTACCGTCCATGAACCATAGCGGAGTAACGCTGATCGTCTGATCTGTCCGCGAAACGGCAAGGATCAGCGATCGTCGGCTCGGATCCAATCAGGACAACGATCCTACGGTGAAAATTCCTGCCATCAACCCAAGCATGAGCGTAAGGGAAAAAGGGAGCGCTTTTATTATCCATCGGGACCGTGATGAATTGGGGCTCATGGATAATACCCGTCAAATGTCAATGCATGCAATATGACCTTGGGATGCCTTCACCAATGGCGTCCACATGCACGATTTCTTTTGACGGGTCCCTTTCTCATTTTGTTCCGAAAAGAAAAATAGGGAAAGTGGGATTGTATCCTTGGGGTGCGTGAGATGGAAGAGGGGAGAGATTCTAATAGATGTGGAGGGACCATTTATTTTTTACCTGTACATTGCTTCTGTTGTTGGTGTGAGGTTCTCTCCAATTAATGGTCGTGACTGGTCTTCCTCCTCTTCTTCATGCGCACGCTAAACACAAGGGCTGATGCGGTTACAGAGAGAGGAAGAAGCAAAACCAAGGAGGCTAAAAGTGTTAAAGGCTAACATTACCCTTAGCAAGATTGCTGGTTCATGGATACGGCATGAGGAGTAGCCAGCCTTGCAAACCCGTGGGTCCAAATGACATTTTACTTAACATTAAAAAATAGAGAAAAGGAAAGTCTGATATGGAACACACAAAGATAGCATTGTTAAGATTGGTGCCTCTCATTATCTGCCCAACATTAATTTTTATTTTTTATTTTTTATTTTTTGCTTGATCACTATTAATAGATTGAGCTGGTAATGTACTGGTATGTCAGTTTTGTACTGTTTTTTTTTTGTTAAACAAGATTTTTATTCTAGATGACGAAAATGATTACAATGATGACACGCCGTGAGATAAGGCAAAACGAGCTATGGAAGAGGATCCAAGGGTTGAGATATCATCCAGAAGATAGCTTAGAAGAGCGTATCAAAAAGCTTGATTGTCTTATAAAACACCTAGAGGAACAAGCCTTTCCAGTACTGGACAACTATAAGATATGGGCACTGGATCACTTGCTCCCATTATATTTTTTGGAGTCCTGCGCAGCATTTGGGATCGCTTTGAAGAGTGTATCTCTTACAGAAATTTGGTTTCTCATTTGCTGAACCATGTTGATATGCTGACTCCGATGAAGAAGATGATGACATTGTCAAAAATGAGGATCCATCACCTCTTGTCGAGCTTCAAATAGATGATGTTTTAGAGTTGAACAAGAAACCCAAACATGGATACTTAATATTTGAACTCTGTGTTGTCCTTGTTGGAGTTCTTGTGGTTTGTTGCTTATATTGATTATGTTGCAAACATAGTTAAATCTTGTATAGTTGCTTGTCTTATTTGAACACAATGTTTACTATGTCATTTGCTTGCTTATATGAATTATGAATGTCATATGCAATTAAATTGTCTTATATGTAAATATGATAGATATTAATTATATTTTGAAGTGAATCAAGAGATAAAGATAAAACTTGTGATTATGAATGATGGGTGGAAAGCATAGCGACCATCTGATTTTATAACATGAGTTAAGTCTTTTGCTCGTTGATCAAAACTTGGGACAATAACTAGACATGTGTTGTGCTGAAACTAAATGAAATTCGTTAAATTAACTATGGATCATGGCTTCAAAAAATATAATTGCTGACATGAACAAAGGTGATAAGAAACTCAATGGCGAGAATTATCATGTTTGGCATCTTAAGATATAGTATGTTCTAGAAGAACAAGAGGCTTTAGAAGCTATTAACCATACCATGGAAGATCCTGGTCAAGGTAATGGTGTCCAGCAAAGGTGAGACCAGGAGATCTATCAAGCTTGGAAAAGGAAAGACTCCATAGCTAAGGCATATTAATAAGCGCTATGAAATATAACTTTGTTTGTGAGTATGAGCAGTATCCTTCGGCTCATGAGGTCTGGGTTGCCCTAAGAGAGAGATTTGCTGGAGCTAGTACAAGTAAGCTAAGGCAGCTTACTATTAAGCTCGATAGTTATAAGAAGCATCCTGATCATTCAATGGCACAACATCTTCGGAAGATGTCGAGTATGATTAGAGAGCTAAAAAATGCTAGACACATTCTGATTGATGAGCAGCAGGTACAGGGAGTGATCTATTCTCTTTCAGATAATTGGGATACTATGAAGCAAAATCTTACCCACAATGAGAGTATCAAGACCTTTACTGATGTAGCTCGACATGCTAAGCTGGAGGCTGAACGCCTGAATCCTTAAGGTCTACCAGACATGCATATGTTGCTGAAGGGTCCAGGAGTGCTCCTGGTAAAAAGTGTAAGTGCTTCTGGAAGAAAGATGGTAAAGGTCATGGTAAGAATCGTGCTATTGGACAGTTCAAGAAGGACAAATAAAAGTTGAAATGCTACAAGTGTGGCAAAAAGGGCCATTTTGATCGTGAATGCTTTGAGCAAAATAAGGTAATACATGTCCAATGCTCTTGGTGAAATATATGTTTCTAGCACTGTATTGCTTACTAACTCTTATCCTTTGTGGACAATAGACTCAGGAGCCACAGACCATGTAGCTAAAGAAAGAGCTACCTATGTGGAGTTTCATTGACTGCCAGCTAAAAGCAAATGGATATACGTAGGGAATAATGCAAGAATAAAAGTCAAGAAAATTGGCACATGTAAGCTTTAGTTGCATGGTGGAAGAACGTTCTACTTGCATAATGTTCTCTTTGCTCTGGATATTCAAAGAAACTTAGTATCTATTGTTGTTCTTCTTAAAATGGGTTTTACTTTAAATTTTCATGATAATTGTATTGACATCTTTAATGATGTTGTTCATTTGGTTTTTGAATATTTGTTAAATGGTTTTATGGTGTTAGACATTGAACCTCATAGTAATTATGTGCATGGTTGTTTTCAATGGTTGCTTCTTCTAGTGCTGATGTGTTAATGACAAGATTTGGCATGCTAGATTAGGGCATATTGGACAAAATAGAATGAATAGATTAGCAAGAGAAGGATTGTTGGGTCCTTTAGCTAAAGTGAATTTGTCCATATGTGAGCACTGTCTTACTGAAAAATAACCAAGAAACCATTTGACAAAGCAGTTAGGGCAAATTTACCTTTACAGTTAATTTATTCGGATATATGTGGTCCAATGAGTGTGAGGGCAAGGTATGGAGCCTCTTATTTCATTACTTTTATAGATGACTTCTCGCGTTATGGCCATGTTTACCTTATTTCTCAAAAGTCAGAGGCATTAGAATGCTTTAAACAATATTTAAATAAAGTTGAGAATCAACTTGAGAAAAAAGGTTAAAGCCTTAAAATGGACCATGGACAAGAATATTTGTCTTATTAGTTTAAGGTAATATGTAATGAGAAGGGAATAATAAGACAATTAATGATTCCCGGTACTCCACAACAGAATGGAGTAGCAGAGAGGAGAAATCGAACTTTTCGAGATGGTTAGGTCGATGATGGCATAGGCTAGTTTGCCGATCTCCTTTTGGGGTGACGCATTGATGATAGCTGCTTATATACTTAATCATGTGCCCTTCAAGTCAGTTCCATCGACTCCCTATGAATTATGAACAAGCAAAAACCTAATTTAGACAATAAAGGCCTTGGGGGTAAGCTACATATGTCCATGATACTACCCATAAGTATGGGAAGTTAGGCCCAAGAGGACGGAAATGTGTTTATTGGTGAACAATTAGATGAACTGTATCCAAGATAGAATCACAGGATGCAATATTTCTTGAAAATGAGTTCCCAAGTCGAGGTGAGGTAGATAAAACAATTTCTCTTTGTGAGATAGAAGAAATGGATCACGAGATAACTATGGATGAACCTTATCTACCTCAAGAAAATAATATATTACCTGGTGAATCTTCTTCTCAAATACCTAATATGAGGAGGAGTTATAGAAATCCCATTCCTCGTTGAAGGTTTGAAATAGAAGGGAAAGCGTTTATGATTGCTCCCAGGAAGAAGAAGAACCTTGAACTGTAGATGAAGCATTTAATTGCCAAGCTAGAGAACAGTGGGAGAATGCTATGAAGGAAGAATTAATTAGCCTCAATGAAAAGTAACGATGTCTGGGACTTAGTTGACCTACCAAAGGGGCGTAAGGCCATTGGAAACAAATGGGTTCTCAAGATAAAATATAATGTTGATGGGCCAATTGAAAGATATAAAGTCCGACTTGTTGCTAAAGGTTATACTCAATAAGAGGGTATAGACTACCAGGACACTTTTTTTCCAGTTATAAGATTTGCCTCTATTCGTTTGATTCTAGCCATTATGGGGCAATTAGATCTTGAATTGCACCAGATGGATGTTAAAACAGCATTCCTCAATGGTGAACTTAATGAAGAGATCTATATGGAACAACTTGAATGTTTCATAGTAGAAGGTCAAGAACATAAGGTGTGCAAATTGAAAAAGTCAATTTATGGCCTTAAAAAAGCATCAAGGCAATGGAATATGAGATTCCATTATGTCGTTGTTTCATATAATTTTGAAATGATAAGTGAAGACCATTGTGTCTACATAAAAGCCATTGAAGAAAATTTGTAATATTGTCATATATGTTGATGATATTTTGTTGGCCGAAAATGACAATGAATTTGTCATAGAAGTCAAAGAATGGCTATCTTCCCAATTTGACATGAAGGATATAGGAGAGGCATCTTATATTTTGGGGGTCAAGATAATAAGAGATCGTTCAAGACAACTTATAGCTATGTCTTAAAAATATTATATTGAAAAGATTTTGGAACGATTTAAAATGAAGGATTGTAATCCTTGTGATACCCCAATAGCTAAAGGAGAAGTCCTTAGCCAAAACATATGCCCCATCACACTCGGGAGAAGGAGAGATGAACAAAAAGCCTTATGCTAGAGCCATTGGAAGTTTGATGTACACTATGGTGTGTACTAGGCCAGACATCTGCTATGTCGTTGGTTTAGTAAGCCATTTTCAGTCGAACCCTGAAATCAAACATTGGAATGCGGTTAAGAGAATATTGAGATATTTGAAAGGCACAACAGAATATTGTATATGTTATCAAGGATCAAATTTGAACTTAAAAGGGTACTCAGATGCTAATTGGGCTGGAAATCCAGATGATAGGAAGTCACTTCTGGTTATGTTTTCTTACTAAATGGTGGCACCATTACTTGGTTTAGTAAGAAACAAAGTTGTGTGGCCTTATCAATAATGGAAGCTGAATTTATGGCATGTTCAGCAGGAGTAGAAGAAGCTATTTGGTTGAAAAGGTTCTTAAAACATCTGAATGTTGCTGATGATAGTGGGAGTCCAGTTGTTATACATTGTGAAAATCAAGCTACCTTAGCATGTTTAAAAGATCCCAAGTATCATAGCAAGTCTAAGCATATCGATATTAAATATCAGTAGGTAAGAGATATAATTGCCAAAGAGCAAGTTGAATTAAGATATATCTACTCATCGAATGCTTACTGATCCTTCACTAAGCCATTAGCCCGAAATGTTTATGCAGATCATGTAAGATCTTTGGGCTTACGTAAATTGTAATGTACTTATGAACTATTGATCTATAAACTCAATTGATATAATAAAATTTCAATTAGACAAGCCATGATCTACTGATAAGGATTGTACACATATGTGATTGATTGATTGTTTGGTTAAGAATGTTTATGAGTACACAATAAACCATATCAACAGGTTGGAGATTGGTCTTCTCGCATGGACAATCGACTCTATGCACTGCGTGTGTGTGGAGATTAGACGGTTTTGAGCATATAGCTAGGCTATATGGAAAGAGACGACTCAAAACCGAATGTGCCTTGACATAAAAAAAAAAAAGTCAAGATGAGATCATTTTGAATACCTAATGATCGAAGGAAATGCTAAAAGGGATATTTACTTAACCTGTTGAAAAGCCAGACATGAGTTCATTAGGAGGTTAGCAAGTAAATGTGAATGAACTCAGGTTAGATACTAAGATGTGTCTGGACTTAAGTTTGTACTATGTTGAAGTTACTGAATGAATAAGACATGTGCTCTCTTAAGGAGAAGGCAACATCGTAGCATGTGATTCATACCACATGTGCTTAAAAGGACAAAGGGTTAGTAGGAGAATGGTCCCTACTTCTCTACTATGCGAGAGCCTTGAGATCATTGGATCTCAAATTTGTACCCTTTTGAACTTTTGGCAGTAGCTCAAAAATTTCAATTTAGTGTTACTACTTTAGCATGCTACCTATGAGCCATGGATGATCCAGTTTAAAGGGGCACATCTAGGAATGTAGCTAATTGGAGTTGGAGAGTTACTAGTTGAAAAGGAAGACTACTCTTATTAACATCCATACATGTATTCACTGGCTAGCCAATTATGCTGCCTATTTAAGGTGGGTATCATAATTGTGATTACATTGTAATGAAAGTGGTTAAGCATGTTCTCGTTGATTAATTAATAGAGGGATCAGATATGCTTGAACCAATGAAATAGAGAGAGTTTGGGATACCGCAAGATATAGTGGTAAGTCTCTTTCTTTTGATCAGTGACTATGTATTCCTAACCGATACATAGCGATATGCTCGAGTATTCTTGCGGGTCACACGGGTTACTTGCGTTAGTATGAAGTGATTCGTATATTGAGGTTATGGTGATTCGGGTCTAAGTTGACTCCATCATGTACGAGTGGGAGATGTTGCAAACTTGGGTCAGATCCGCCCATGATGGGTCAAACCCAACCCATATGTATCTATTTACCCTGTCCACTTACCCGATGGTTAGCAGGGTAGTCGGTGGTTGTGAAAATGGATATGGGTCTCGGTTTTGAGAACGAGGGGATCAACGGTTGTTTCATTTTTTTAGAATAAATACAACTCTTCCACTTGATAAAAGATAACCTTGAGAAAAATAGATAAACCTGGAAGACGATGCATTTAATATGTGAAATTAAAGTATGGTTCATCTCGTAATCATACTTGGATCAGGTAAATCATCGAAGAAAGAGGACGAATACGATCCACTTCATCAAACGAGGTTTGAATTTCAGATTATTATTTTAAAATATAACAATTGCCTTGTTCAATTTTGTAAATTTATCCTTTTTTTTGAATATTTCAATGGATAACGTTTACCTATTTTCAAGCCATTCAATTTTATAACATTTATTTATTTTCTTGAATTTCCGAATGGGTAATGTTTATCTATTTTTTCAAGTGTTCCAATTTAACGTGTATTGAATGGAGCGTTTATAAAGGGTCCAACATTTAACGCCGGTTTCGTATTAAATTTGTAGCTATCTTTCTATATTGCCCTGTTATTAAGCCATACAATTTTGTAATATTTATCTATTTTCTAAATATTCAAATGAATAATGTTTATCTACTTTCTTAGATGTTCGAATTTAATTTTATAATATGTGTTTCTTAACCATTTTATTTGGGCGTTCAATTCTCTTTAACATTTATAATGTGATTGCTTGCTTATGTTTCTCTATTGCTCTAAATTTTTAATTGTGTAACATAATTATATTGAAGTGAAATTATTGTTAATAATATATGTTTCTCTATGGTTCAAACCATATTGGTTTTCTAGAGCAGTCATATCTAATGTTTAATCAATTTTTTAAGGCCGTTCATTTTTTAAAGTGGTCATTATCAATTTTAATTAAATCTTCTAAAGATTCAGGTAGAATACTTTTTTAAAGTATTTTTGAAAAATCATACTTTAATTTCATCCATTTAAAGCTCATTTTAGTGACTCTAGCCCCTTGCTTCATTCCATTGTCTTTGGAGTTTCCTTCCATGACACCACTTATATACAATAAAGTATTATGAAAAAAAGCCTTTTTATAATGATCTAAGAGAATGATATTTTGATGAATCTCAACCCAAACTCCCCCTCACAACACCTCCAAGCTGAAGACTCCATCACTGTCCAATTCCACACCTCCAACAATGCTCTACCACTCTAAATCTTCTATATATCAAAACTTTACCATGGTAAAATTTTCATTGTTCTCCTCCACTGTCTTCAAATGTTCCATGCTCCTTCGCCACTAAGGCTCATAGTGAGCTTGGGCTATGCCACGGTCTAGGGATGGCAACGGCCCGAAGATGGCCCAGGGTGGTCTATACCAGTCCCTGTCCCCGTTAGAAAAAACGTTCCCATTCCCCGTCCTGTTAAGCTACTATAATTAACGAGACGGGATGGGGATACCCAGCCAGGTAAATGGATACCCACTTATCCATTTAGATAAGATGAAAACTAATCGAGATGATGATATTGATATATAAGAGATTCTTCGACTCTGGGATAAAGAAGAAGAGAACGAAAAGTAAGAAAGAAAATAACTAACAAGGAAAAAAAAGATTTCCAACACAACAACGGTACAAAAAAAATACATTCAAATTTCAAAGAAATAAATAAAGAGATATCTTTATACCAAAAAAAGAAAAAGATGTTGGAGGGCATCGATAGGGCAGCGATTGGCAAAAATAGATGATAGACTAATAGAGCTAGGTTCTCGTCTTGGTTCAGAACTTCAGATCAGTTGCGTGAAAGAAGAAAGAGCAAGAGATGGCTATGTGAAATAAGAAAGAGCAAGAGTTAGGATTATATATTTTTATTTATTTTTAATTTTTAATTTTAATATATTGATATATATATATATATATATATATATATTTAAATATATGATATTAAAGTTAATGGAAACATAGATGGGTAAATAGGATAAGGCAAAGAATACCGTCCTCGGGCCGTTTATCTGTTTAGCCGTTAACAAAAAATCTTCGTTACCCGTTAAACCGTTTAGATCGGAGATTCCTCGACCCATTAAAAATGGTACCGATCGGATAAATGGCCAAACGGAGAAAATTTCCATCCCTACCATGGTCCACCAAGCACGTAGTTTTAGTCGAGTTATGATTCAGGCTTGAACTAAATTGGAGTGGGTCCAAACTTAAAATTAGAACCTCAAAAATTTGAGTCAAGGGCCATTAATTGACCAAGCATGGATCCAGCCAAAATGTAGCTCCAATTTTGATTTCAAAGAAGGCTTGAAATATTAATCCTTAATTAAATCCAAATTTGACTTCGATCCAAGCATAAATCTTAAAAAAGTTCATAAATTTTTAATTAAGTTTTATATTGGATTTTCTATCAACTCTGCCTACCACTCGTCGTGCGCGGCCCCCTCCGCCCTTCGCTCCGCTTTCGTCACTGTCACCGCTTCCATCCATCACCACCCGATAAGTCCTCCATCATCGGCAAGGGGGAGAGAGAGAGAGTGAGTGAAGGGAGAAGAGGAGGAGGGGGGTGTTCGATCGCCCCTTGGCCGCCATAGCCGGGCCGTGCTACGACCATACCGAGGGCCTCGACAATGCTAGATAGACCATATGATGAAGGGAGGGAGGCAGCCAATTGCTCAAGGCGGTCGGAGAAGAGAGAGGGGGGCACTGAGTGACCTTTCCTTGTAGTGGGAGACGAACCAGCTCCTACCTTGTTTCCGGCCGGACTACGGGTGGCGGCCCGCGTAGCACTAGAGCAGCGTTCGATGGGGTTCGGTCGGTCGAAGGAGGTTAGCCGTGCCGTCGTCTAGAGAAAGATGGTGATGAGCACTACAAGAAAAATGACTTATTATGATGAATTAATTCATCGCAATAAGTACAAAAATCATCGTAATATGTTCCAAAATTATCGTAATAAGCTGTTATCGTAATAACTTATTACGATGACATATTTTTCATAATAAATAACATATTGCGATGAAAATATATCATCATTATAAATTTTTAAAAAAATATATTTTAAAATAAAAATTTATTACGATGAATTAATTTTGCCGTAATAGCTATCTATTACAGAAAAATTAAGTCACCGTAATAAATTAAATATTATTACGGTGAATTATTTTCACCGTAGTAGCTACCTATTACGGTAAAATTAAGTTATCGTAATAGATTAGATATTATTACAGTGAATTATGTTCGCCATAATAGATAGCTATTATGGCGACTTAATTCGCCGTAATAGGTTAGATGTTATTACGATGACTTTGTTTCGCCATAATAGTTTCCTATTACGAAAATTGAATTGCCGTAACAGGTTTAGAAATTATTTTTATTTTTATTTTTTTTGTTTTGCATTTGTTACAATAATTTAATATAATATTAAAGCAATGATATTATAAATAATTTTTTGCTTCAAAATTTTCACAAAAAATTTAATAAAAATTTTCATTCATTCAATAAAATCATCATATATACAATGCTTTTAAAAATATATAATTAAAAAAATACATGTACTATAGAGGTGAGGTCTACTCGGATCTATAGGATGAAATCCAGGCACTAGCTATCGCATGTAAGTAGTGAGCTTATCAGTCATCGCCTTTAGATCCTCGATGGTCTTCTGTTGCTGAGCGATGAGCTCTCGGCACTCATGTAGTTCATCCTTTAATTGTAAGTTTTCAGAAGATGAAGAATTACCTCTAGTTCTCGATGTACCCTTTGGTAGTGGACCCCATCCCCTTTTATAACCAAATCTAGAGCCTAAAACCTCTTCAAAAACAAATTCAACATGTTTAGTATAAAATATTATATTCAATAATATTGTATTTTTTATTGATAGAACTTATATGGGTATCTTCAGCTCTTTCATTTTATCCATTGATTCTTCTTTTTATCAAAATTAAGAGTATTCTAAAGATGAAGTCTTGATGGCTGCTCTCCCATAATAGGATCTCTATGAAAAGAAACAATAATAGTTTAAGACAATAAATTTCGTCAAAAAAAGATAACCATAGTATGAAACTTTTGCCAAAAAAGTGTGTCTGGATTTATGAAAAACTTATGCCCTATTTCTTTTCTGTCCTAGTTTTCATCTCACATTCAATCATATAGGACAGCTGAACTTTCAAAAAAAAAAAAAAAACTATTAGATGATGACCATGAAGACCATAGAATTAATTATTAAGGGTCACTTGTAACGTTAGGTTGTTGGAAGCTCCCCTGACTAGAGACCAGGTCAAGGCCAAATTAATTACAAGCAACTTGCAATATTGTTAGGTTGGAAACCTATTGGAAGCTCCCAACTGGTTCAACGACCAGCTCAAAAACAATAACAAATTTTAACTACAGTAATAAGAGGGTTTCCCAACCCTTTTTTGCGACACTATAGTGAAGCATCGTGAGTCTCACGCAAACTGCCGATGCTTTTAAATAGCATCGTCATCGGCACATCACAACGCTTAAAAGCGTTGGGATGAAATGATGTATAAATGGTGCCCTAGCTCGGGCAATCGTTGCCCTAGCTTCCTAGCTCCCGCCCGCGCCCGCGTCCTCGCCGCCCACTGATCTTCGTGGATAGATACTCTCTTCCCCGATGGAGGATAATTCTTGTTTGTTGCCCTAGCTCGGACGCTGAAAAAGCTACAATTTCCTTGGCAATATCCTGGCCACCGATCTCGTCGGATCCAGGGACCTGCTCCAGGTTTGTTGCCTTTTCCAATTTTTCTCCATTTTTCTTGGATAATTCTTGGGTACAATTGGGTGTAGGAAAGGGTTGGCTGAAGCCCTAGATAAGGTTTTTCGTGAGAAAAGCGGGAACGGATTTGGGGTTTCTGATGAGTGGCGCAGATCGGATGAACATGCTTTTATTCTACATTTTAATCGCTGATTTCTTTCTTCACTTTCTTTTTTTTTTGCTACTTAATAACAGCCCCTTTGTTTTTCATGTTGTCAAGAGAAATAGAAATCGAATTGTATCAGTTTATTTCAAAAGGATTTTTGTTCCCTTCTTTTTGGTCGGACTGGAGATCGCAGTTGATCTTTGTTTTGATCCCCAGATTCTAATTTTGCTCGTCGCTGAAACATTTGAGAAATGTCGTGAAAATAATTCCTTTTCTTTTGAAAGTGAAGCCACTAGTCTCGTACATTAGTTCATCCGATCTGAAAAATTTCACTTCCTAGATTTCAAGTATATAAAATTCATATATACCATTCATATCTCCGTAAAATAATCTCTGGAGGGGATAAATTGTCATTATATGTACAAAATTTAGATGTTGCAAAAATAGCATGGTGTCTCTAAAAAGTGGATGGATACTCCACGTCTGATTTATGAACAAAATGTCATCGTTTTATTCTTTGCCGCATTATTTAAAATTTCATGATTATTGTATCGAAGTTCATTTGGTAGATCAGAGTCATCCATCATAAATACATTTGTTTGTACATAAAGAAAGAGTAGTAGTTCTTGATGAAAGATTGGGTTGCTTCATTTGTTCAAGTCACAACAGGAGAAGGAGACATCATTAGCTGGACTGAATGCCCGTCCATTCTGTAGATTGGTCAATACTTGTGTTTTCACTAGAGCAGAAATTGAACAAAGGTGAAGATCAATAGAATGTGAATATTTTTGTGTTTTGCCGCTAGGAAGAAACAGTTGAACCAGTCATTGCTTGGTTGATTCAACAAAATCTTCTGTTTGTGCCTAAATATATACTTGATTCACATTGCTAGCTTGGATGGTTCTATCTATGCTTATAAGTAAACTCATGCCTTCAAGGAGGTCTTGGTTTTGAATCTCCCATGTGTTTTTTCATCACAGTTTATGCCTGAACTGAGTTCTCAACTTTGGCAGCCTGCATTCATGTCTGTTGCATTAATTTATGGATTTGTATGCCTCTGTTTGATATGTATGTGCGGAAGTATATTGACCTCGAGCTTGACATTGATCATTCTGTTGCCATTAATTTGGTTTTTGTTAATGCTATTAAATACTGCATTTGCTTTAAAAAAAGGGAAAAGATTGCTAAATCCTATATTTTAATTCGATCTTAAAATGAGTTGATACGTTGTAGCACAAAATTGTGTCATCAGCTTTAGGAATGGGTGGTCCTAGAGCCATCTTACCTTATTGAACATGGTTTGATCCCATATATCATAATTATATATCATATAATTATCCTTAGTTAGGACAGATTTTGCAACAAATGATTGGTACTAAATTTTGCAATGTATTTAATTTTGTAATAATTATTATGTTAAATTAATATTTATTTTTACTAACTCTGACTTTGATGTAAATGAGAGGTAACATTATGCGTAGCTCACGGACAGAGGCTGGCCCTTCTACTTCAGCACAGCAGGATCATGCTGGTCCTTTGTCAGTACCGGATGCTGCATCTAGTCCTTCGGCATATCAATCTACTATAGGTCTGTCATCCTCGGGGCATTATGATCCTACTGTCGGTGCAGGAGATGATGAGCTTCACATCCAGGGTAATTTTTTTTATTTGGTTCTATAAAATTTCTTTATGCTTCTTACTATAGTTTACTTATATCTATTTTATGCAGACGAATCTGTAGGATTACACGCAGACGCAGGGCCATGGGAGTACAAGATGTATGGCAGATGCATGATGGTGATAAGATAGTAATTGAGTGCAATCAGCTGGGGCAGCCAATTAAAAAAGCCTATAGCTTATTGAATTCCTTTTTAGGGAGTGTTGCACGGAGGCATCAGCTTTGTCCATTGAGTTATGCAAAATGGAATGACATGCTTCCGATGTATAAAGTTGAGATTCTACGAGTCATGGAGGTAAAAAAAGAATCTAAACATTTTTTATATTATGACATGTTTTATATTTTTCAGTTTTAATATTTTATCTTTTGCAGGGCAAGTTTGCACTTCCTCTATCCGCTAATGAGTTTGTACTAAAATCTCTCAACAAAAAATGAAAGGAATATAAGGCTTATTTGAAGACGAAGTACAAGATGCCGGTATGATCGAGGAGCAGGTAGTTGGTACGTGTCCTCCTGAAGTACTCCTCATCAGTGGATGGAGTTGGTTCATTATTGGTTCTCCGAGAGGGGACAGGTATCTTGTTATTTAATATTCTTGTTATTTAATCTTTTAAGACACTTTATTAAAATGTTTATTTAATTTTGTAGATATATTCTAATATTGGTAAAGCTGCACGAGCATCTATGTCTGTTCCCCATACATCGGGATCCAAGAGTTATGCGCAAATCAGATAACAATTCGTATGTTTCTTAAACTATAAATTCTTAAACTAATTATGTTCATTTATATGTCATAAAGAGAAGGTTCATGAAATATAATAGTGCAGTTTTGAATTCAAAATATTAGCTTTGAATTCTTAAATCTATGGATGAATGATGGTTGTGTGATATAGTGAAGAATGGATATTACGATGAATGCATGACTTGGATAGATTGAACTCTCATTGAAACTTTCATTGAAACTCTCATTGAAACTCTATTTGAAACATAATTGAATAATTTAGAATTATATTGAAACTTTCATTGAAACTATCATTGAAACATAATTGAATAATTTAGAATTATGTTGAAACTCTTATTGAAACTCTCGTTGAAACATAATTGAATAATTTACAATTATGTTGAAACTTTCGTTGAAACTCTCATTGAAACATAATTGAATAATTTAGAATTATGTTGAAACTCTTATTGAAACTATCGTTGAAACATAATTGAATAATTTATAATTATGTTGAAACTCTCATTGAAACTCTCATTGAAACATAATTGAATAATTTAGAATTATGTTGAAACTCTTCTTGAAACTCTCGTTGAAACTCTTATTGAAACATAATTGAATAATTTAGAATTATGTTGAAACTCTTATTGAACTCTCATTGAAACTCTCATTGAAACTATCATTGAAACATAATTGTATAATTTTTTTTGTAGATGGATGAGCATGGGCAGAAACCCGGTGTGGTGGAGTTTTACCGGATGACTCATACTCATCATGATGGCACTTTTGTCAGAGATGAGTCGAGGATTTATTTGTAATTATTTATTACAATTTATTTCATACAATAATTTTAATTTGATTATCTTATTCAGTAAGATCTAACTAATTTTTTAAAATTAATACAGGAAAGAGCTACATCTCTTATTGCTGAGTGTGTCGATGACTCTACAGCATCTACGTAGAGTAGTCGTATCGAGGCCGAGGTGTTTACAAAGTTGATAGGGCCAGAGCGCTATGGTCGAGTTAAGGGTTATGGAGTTGGAGTTACCCCCACTCAGTTATCTGAGATGAGTAGACTTACGCATAATACTGCAGATGCTGTTCATGATACGTGTTTGCAGACTTGAGCATGCGATGGAGAAGATGCAACGGTTGAGTGCTGTAGCGATGGAGGAGATGCAACGGTCGAGTGCCATTGCGATGGAGGAGATGCAACCGAGGAGTGCAGCCGATAGAGCATTGATTGATTCATGAGAGATCACATTGAGCGTCTTACATCTCTCATACAAACGGTTGTTCCACATCATGTAATACATATTATTAAATATATATTTTTATTAAATTAATTATTTGTCTAATATTCATAGATAGTTTTGTAAATTAAATATTTTTAATTTTTCTTATAGGCTTTTGGAGCATCAGATCCTCATGGACAGGGTGACGACCTTCCTCTTGCAGATCATTGATCTCGGCTCTTTTTATTTTATATCTTTCATTTCATGTATTTTTAAATTTTATGAAACTTTAAATTGTATCACTATCTCTTGTTGTAATGAAATTTATATTTGAACTTTTAATTTGGATGTAAAGAATGTGTGCAATGTGATTTTGTTTGTTATGATTGCATTGAATATAGCAGGTTTAATTTAGAATTTGATCTTAATTGCACAGGTTTAATTGCACAGGTTTAATATAAACTCTTCCGATTATTTTATTTTAAAAAAATTGCATTTTGCCGATGCTTTAAAGCATCAACAATTTTTAAGCTCCTCCTGACGCTTTTAAAAAGCATCAGGAAAATTACAATTGCCTTAAAGCATCGGAAGCATCGGGAAGAGAAAAATTTCTGACGCTTCAAAGCGTCGTTTTAACTGCCGATGCTTAAAAGCGTTGTGTTGTGGGCACGACACGACGCCTCTACGATGCTTTCTAAAAGCATCGGGATTTTTTGTCTCTACCCCAGTTTCTCGATGCTTGTGAAAGCATCGTGACATTATTTGCCGACGCTTAAAAGCGTCGGCAAACAACATATTTAGCATCACTATACCGTGAATTTGTTGTAGTGTTTGGAGTCATTGCCAAATTCCCACAATATAAAATAGTCCTTTATGACTGTTAATTTGGTTTATAAAGCATTGGTCTAGATTGTTTAAAGTGAGCTTAAAGTTTTATACGTAGACACACACACACACACTATGCTATGCATTTGAAATAAAATCCATTGGATGAGCGTGTCATTAATTCGATCTCTATGATGCGAGGCCTGGTTAAAACTATAAGTCTGATAGATAGGACAACCTATCTAAGTTTGAGAATTGAACCCCGTTACCAATGCATAGCCCAGCTCCTATCTCATCTGGTCTTGCACTTAATTAGCTATAGTTGTGCAATATATATTGTTCAATTGACTAAAAACCCTATCTATTTATCTCATCTGGATAAACTATGCTGGCTTGCTGCTTTCACCATCCTCTCTTACTTTAAGCTTATTTAGTGATGATTTAAATCCACTATTTTTTCCTCCCATGATGGAATGCTACTGGGCGCTTGAAATCTCCAAAGGATTTTGCTCATATAGTTGGATCGTGACAGGTCTAAATGGGCCAATTGAAACTGATTGATTTGACCTCAATCGATATGGACATGTTCCTCATCAAGACTCAATTCCAAAATCAAGCTGAAAGAGTCCAGCAATGTTAGATCTAATCCAGATGGAACTGGTCAGATATGACAGAGAAAGGCAGTCCATGGTTACTCTAGGCAAGGTTAATATCAATTACACTAGGCAAGGTTAATATCAATTAAACACTTTCAGGATCAAAAAAGAAAAATTCAAGGAAGCCATATATACAGGTCCTTCAAAGTTTTACTTTGCCTAATGAGAGATGAAAGAGTTCCAACCCATTCTTATAAAAAAAAAAAAAAACAAAACGAAATAACTAGCTAAAGCCACTACAGACTCGAAGGTAACTTGTTCAATAAATATAAAAGCACTAGGTTCACAATATTCCTTACCGGTATAGACTTCAATCCAGTGAGAGCAGCATATGGCTGTAATTCCCTATTAGATTTATTTGTTTTCCGATTTTTTCTACATCAAAGAATGGAAAGGGTTACAAGAGTTTGTAAAAAATATAAACTATTAAAATAATTATATGATGTATTTACTTTATACTCATCTGAATAAAAATAATCACAAAGAAAGTTTAGTCACTCTGCGAGACACAAATGGCTTATTTTGCTTTGCTAAGCTCACTTGTATCCCCACCGTGACTAATGAAGTGTACATGAAGTTGATATCTAAATTCTTGATATACTTTATTCATTTGAAACTCAATACCCTTTTTAATATGCCCTAAAGTCATATCAAGATCGAACTTCTCCTGCAAATATATTTAAAAATTATAAAAGTTATAAGGTATATTAAGTACATTAAAAGTAATCAAAAGTAATCTAAAGAAATCTAATACAATTATACTAACCTGAAGTCGATCGATCATAGGTGCTTTCTGTGCATCAGTGATTTCACTCCACTTCCTGACCGCAAGTGGTGCCATGTCACGTACAACTACTCCTATCTCGATCAGAAACTCGGAGCAAAACTCTCCTAATGGTCGTCCAACCTCAGGTGGCAGAAGAATAGGCAACTTCTGTCCACGACGCATATCAATCAGATGTGCGACTTGTATCCGCGAGCAGGACCTCGGCCCCTCTTCTTTGATGACATAGCTGCAAAACATAATGAACTAAATTAGTGCAAAATAACATAAAAAATATAGACAAATAAGATAAGTTTAAAGTAGAGTTATTGCATGTCGCACCGACAGATGACCCCTTTGTCAGAGCTGAAATGTAAGGAGAATCATCTAGCCTCGATGTAGCAGGAGTATCTCTCGAAGACATCTGCAAACAAACATACAAACTAGAATTAATAAATAAGAAAGTATAAGAACATATAGTTGTAATAAGTAAAAAAAAACATGAATGATACCAAATTAATCACTGTCATTTGAACATAAAATTACTATTTTTTCCTTCTTTTTTTGACGTGAAATACTACCCTTTCCTTCTTAGCATGATAAACCCAATAGAATTATGAAGTGGTTCGATCCACAGTTGAGCACTCAATTTAATGGAACAAAATGAGCTTCAGTTTCTGTGGTTTTTGGTTTCAATTTCAATGTTCACTTGTTTTGCCAAATATTCTAAGAGTTAAGAGAAGTGGCTGACCAAAAGTACATAAAACATATCAAAATAAGTCAAGAAATGAATAGGGCATCATTTAATAGTATATTGTATGGTACTAATTTAGGACCTTTCGCGAATTTGTCTATTAGAACTACTGAAAAAAATTAAATAAATCATGCTCCTACCAGGAAAAGAAAAAAAAAATCATGCTTAGGGAAACGATGCACCATCTATGAGATACAAGTTTCAGGAAAGCCAAAGTTGTGCCAAAAAGTTTAAAGGTTCTATTAATCAAGAGGCAATCTGCCATGATACATGAAATCAAGGACATAACTGTTGATGGCAGAGATAATTAAGGGAAACTTACTCCTGCAAAGGACATGATTGTTTGGAGGATTCCAGGCCAAATCACCAATCAAGAATAATGCAAAGTAACAGTAACAGTGGTTAATGCTTAGAGTGCACCATCATGAAACAGTCATACCTACATCTTCACGTAAAGTACAAACTTAAGGTGAACTCTTAGTTGACATCAACGATTTAAACACTGACCCATACCAGCCAGTGTAGGATGTATCATACCAATTCAGTCTTGTAGTACTAGATGATGCAGAGGCTGGGTAAACCCATATATTAACACATGATATGGGTGCTCTGCCAACTCGAACCATGTATCATGCATCAGTATAGTGGAACAGGGGCATACCACACCATAACAACCCATGCCAGTGCATTGATTCAGATACTTCAAAAACCATGCTAATTCATTTACAGGAATAGCAGGCAATTACCAAGAGCTTTGCAGATAATATTATCCAACTGTTCAATTTCCTAAAGTTATCGTGAACTTGATAGTCTTATTAGCCCCATGGAGGACGCACCTTCCTTAAATGATTAACCTTGACACCAACATGCAGGTCAATGAATCATGCACGGCTGCTTAAGCAGACACTAGTAGATTAATAATGTATCACTATTATCTCATTGACACCAGGAAATCTACATTTCCTAGTTGATTTATCTAAGTATAAACTCTAACTATATTTGCATAAAATTTCATTCTAATAGTCAAATATTTTATTGATAACGAAAGTGCCTTTGAAACTTGAACAAGTGTTTACCAAGGAAAACAAAACAAAAACAAAACCCAAAAAACACTTGAACAAGTGCTGGAATGTCTGTTATATCCCACCAGGGAATCAAATCAGATATGTATGGTTAAAAGGGATTCAAATTCTATGCCTAAGCATGCCAACAGGTGATTGGATGAATCCATGATCATAACCTAACTAGTAGAAGAAAATGCATAAGATCATACATACCATCAAGAAAAAAATATAAAATCAACATAATGATTATTCTATGCTCTATAGTAATAAACTATGTAAGCTGCTATACTAATTAAATTATCATTCCTCTTCTGCTATACTAATTTATTATCGTTCCTCTTCAACCTTGAGGTGTATCATACACCACTAATTTAACTGTGAGTGAGGTTTAGTTGCCATAAGATTTACAAGGTATCTAATGATGAAATGTGAACATGCTAGGTAACATACCGAAAGGAAAGGTAAACAAGTGGACATGGTTGAATACAAAATATATGCTCAGATGATGCTAAATACCATAAGTAGGATTGCAAGTACTAGTAAATCACCGACAGAGACGAAGACTGAGGAAATACCCAGGAGCAGTAAAAATAGATCGAAGGAGATCAATAAAACCAAAACAAGGAAAGGGAGAGCTTACCCAGATTTGTTTTTGCTTCTATACGGTAGAGTTTTAAAGGCGGCGGGGGAGGGTTCCGGCGTCCGGAGGTTCACGGCAGAGAGGAGCTTGCGGGGGTCTCAGATTTGTAGAGGGAAGCTCGACGGAGTCTCAGATTTGCAGAGGGGAGCTTGCGGAGGTCTCAGATATGTGGAGGGGAGCTCGACGGAGTCTCAGATTTGTGGAGGGGAGCTCGTGGGGTTTCAAGAAGAAGAGAAAATCGCGGGAGGGTTTCAGGGAAAAGAGGAAAAACGGAGAAAAATATCTTTACCCGGGTCGAGTGTGATCTTATTACGATGATTAATTTTTGTCATAATAATTCTACTATTACGGCGATAATTGTATTTTCGCCGTAATAGCGCAAAAATAAAAAAATATACTCTCACCTATTACGGTGACATTAAAATTTCGCCATTATAAATCACCTTATTACGGCGAAACATAAATTTTGCTGTAATAGCAAAAAAATTTAAAAATATACTCTCATCCTATTACGGCAACATCTAACCGTCGCCATTACAAATCAACTTATCACGGTGAAAAAAAATATTTTTTGCCATAATAGAGCAAAAATTAAAAAAAATATACTCTCAACCTATTACGGCAACATCTATCTATCGCCGTTACAAAGCAACTTATTATGGAGAAAGAGAAATTTTGTCATAATAGCATGAAGAAAAAATAAAAATAAAATTTGCTCCTATTACGGCGAAACAAACTTTTCGCCGCAATAGCAAAGAAAAAATAAAAATAAAATCTACTCCCTATTAGGGCGAAAACTATTTTGTCATCGTAATAGAATAAAAATAAAAATAAAATAAAATCTGCTCAATATTATGGCAAAAAATATTTTTCATCGTAATATCACCAAAAAAATATATATACTGTCACCCTATTACGGCGACATTTAGATGTTGCCGTTACAAATAATAGCACAAAGAAAAATAAAAATAAAATATGTTCCATATTACAGTGAAAATAATGTTTCACAGTAATAGAACAAAAAATAAATTAAAATATGCTCCATATTACGGCAAACTTTACTTTTTGTCGTAATAGTGCGAAAAACGAAAACAAAATAAAATCTGCTCCCTATTAATATCTTGAATTAAAATAATTATTTTTTAAATAAAACTCTATCTATTATGATGAAAAAATGTTTCACCATTACAAATATATATATGGCGAAATATGTTTTTTTCCATATTATGTTGAATAAAATAATTATTTTTTAAATAAAAACTCTATCTATTATGATGAAAAAATGTTTCACCATTACAAATATATATATTATGGAGAAATGTTTTTTGCCATATTATGTTGAATTAAAATAATTTTTTTAAATAAAAATACTATCTATAATGGTGAAATTATATGTCACCGTTATAAGTGGCGATATTACGATGAAATCTTTTTTTGTCATAATATCTTAATAAAATAAATTTTTTTTAAAATAAAAATTCTATCTATAATGGCAAAATTAGAGTTTGCCATTATAAGTAGAGATATTACGATGAAATATATTTTTATCGTAATAACTTTAATTAAAATAATTATTTTTAAAATAATATCTCTATCTATAACGGCGAAATTAGATTTCGCCGTTAGAAGTAGAGATATTACGACGACAAATTTTTCGTCGTAATATCGTGAATTAAAATAATTATTTTTTAAGTAAAAACTCTATCTATAATGGCAACCTTATATTTTGCCGTTAGAAGTATGGATATTATGACGAAATAGTTTGTCGCCGTAATAAATATTTATTATGATGATTGTAATATTTATTTCACCATAATAAGGGAACCTATAACGACGATAATAAGTCGTCGTTATAAGTTTGCCACAAATGCTCAAAAAGAAGAAGAGAGAAAGAAGAGAAAAAGAGACGAGGAGGTGCTGGCGGCTGGTGCTGGGTCGATCATCTATGGCTAGTCAGACCCCGGGTAAGGGCTAGCGATGGCCCTAGGCCGCTGGCCATCTCCTCTGGTTTGGGTGAACCAGGGGTGGGGAAGTAAGGGGGTTGGGCCGAAGTGATCCCGTTTGGGCCCAAATGTTGGACCACAATTGGGCCAGGCCTAACAAAAGAAAAGTGAGATTTGGACTAATTTTGATCGTAGTTTGTTGAAAAATTTTTGTTTTCTCATTTGGGTTGATACATTTAGAGATGTTCAAACCCCAAATTGTGTACAAAATTAGAATGGATAGAGTATAGGAGTAATTTTGACATCCCAATTTTGTAAATTAAAATTTAGAAAATAATGATGTAGATATCCAAAAACCCACATAGCTAATTTTATCATTGGATTAACATTAAGAGGTAAGTACGCAAATTACAATGATTTCCATAAGTTATTATTAAATTATATGCCATTTTTCAAATAATAAAATTGACTTATGTGTAGTATATTTGAAAAATAAAAAAATAAAATTTGTGGTACCCCATACATGCAAGTGATTATTTGACTTGATTATTTTAAAATTGCTAAATATATGGTACCTTATACATAGAATTGATTATTTGATATGATTATTTGAAATTACTAATTTTGGCAAAATAGATGGCATTTTATACCTGCAATTGATTGTTAACATGATTATTTTAAAATTATCAAATTCTTCAAATATTAGTACAACAAAATTATTATATGTGTACATGTGTATTTTGACATGTTCAATCACTATAAATGTAAACAGTTTATTGATTATATTTTTGCACATAAGACATGAAAATGATGTTTTTGTTGGGTTTGGGCTCCCTTCTTATGTGGAGAAAAGGCCCAAATATGTAAGCTCACTTTGTGTCACACTTGTCTAAGTGGTGAGTCTGATTTGGTAAGAATCCCAAATCAGTGATGAGTTTGATTAGGTAAGAATCCAACTTGGTAAGAATCCCTAATCAGTGGTGAGTCTGATTAGGTAAGAATCCCTAATCAGTGGTGAGTCTATAGAATGATTTTAGGGTTAATTTTGAAAAAGAGAGAAGAGAGTCGCCATTCGAGAGAGGAGAAGAGAAGAGAAGAAGTCCTTCCCGCACATACTCAGAGCAGCATCGTAAAATCACTACTGCAGATTCGTTAACGTTGGATCAGATTGAAAATTTGACAACAGGTTCGGAACATCTGGTTCTTCATTTTGAACGGTTGGATCAGTGAAAAAGGTCTGAGATGTGAGAGACTTAGGTCAGATAGTAGCTCTATTTTGGGGTTTGTTAAACTTCTTGGTTCTCTATTATAAGCTTCTTAGCTTTATTGTTTGGTTGGCTGTGAGCACTCATTTGTATTCTTGTTTGAGACTCTCTTGTACCCTTATTTGATCATAGTGGAGCTATTTCTTTGGTCTGGATGACCCATTGTTTTTTACCCTTGCTTTGAGGGTTTTTCACGTTAAAAATCCTGGTGTTTCTTGTGTGTCAATTGCTACAACAAATTTTATTATTGCTCCTCATAGATTCTTGTAAGTTGGGGAATATATCTCCGCTGTATATTGTGATTTGTTGTTACTATGTTATTGTTTCCCCATCATAGTGATATCAGAGCTCTCAGGTTTGGGGCTATTTGACTTGCTTGAATGATGGAGGCAAATACAAATAAGATAGTTTGTTTGAATGGCACTAATTATCATTTCTGGATGGGCAAAATGAAGGATTTGCTATTTGTAAAGAATTTGCATCTTTCTATGTTTGCTACTAAGAAGCCGGATTTCAAGTCTGATGAGGAATGGAATTTGAACATCAGCAGGTTTGTGGTTTTATTTGGCAGTATGTAGAAGATAATGTTTATAATCACATTGCTAATTAAACACATGCTAGAGCCTTGTGAAGAAGATTGAATCATTGTATGCCTCTAAATCAGGGAATACTAAATTATATTTATTGAATTCTCTGTGAATTTAAGGTACAAGGAGGGGACTTCTATTTTAGATCACTTGAATGATTTTCAAGGGCTCCTAGATCAATTATCAGGAATGGGTATCAAGTTTGATGATGAAGTGTTGGAACTATGGCTACTGAATACTCTACCAGAGTCTTGGGAGACATTTCGGGTTTCAATTACAAACTAGCCCCTAATGGTATTGTTACTTTGCAAATGGCAAAGGGTGATGCTCTTAATGAGGAGATGAGAAGGAAGGCATAGGGTACTTCATCTCAGTCCGAGGTGCTTGTTACTGAAAATAGGAGGAGAAGTCAGAGAAAAGAACCAAAGGGTAGGTAGAGAGAAGAGCAGAAGCAAGTCCAAGTCAAGATACAAGAATTTGGAGTACCATTATTGTCACAAAATAGGGCACATACAGAAGAATTATTTTCTGAGGAAAAGGAAGAACAAAAGCAAGAAGGGTAAGCAGAAAGAGAAGGATCATGATGATGATGATGATCGTGTTACCACTGCTACCGGTGATGATCTTATTATTCTCTGTGACCATGAGTCAGTTAATCTTGTATCAGATGAGAGCATGTGGATAATTGATAGTGGCGCTACACTGCATGTTACACCAAGGAAGGAGTTCTTCACGTCTTACACTTCTAGTGACTTTGGAGTGTTAAAGATGGGTAATGATGGTGTGTCTAAGGTGATTAGTGTTGTTGATGTTTGCTTGCAAACCAACAAGGGAATGCAGCTGCTGCTTCGAGAAGTCAAACATGCTCCAGATGTTCGCTTTAATTTGATTTCTGTGCAGATGCTTGATGATGGTGGTTATAATAATCACTTTGGTTCTAGAAAGTGGAAACTCACAAAGGTAACTTGGTTATGGCTAGAGGAGAGAAAATTTCTAAACTGTATTGAACAAAAGCTTTGGTTGCTAAAGAGTGTGAATGTCGTGGATATGGAGGCATCTTTGTGGCATCGAAGGCTTAGTCATATCAGTGAAAAAGGACTGAACTGCTTAGCTAAAAAGGATGTGCTTCTAGGATTGAAGAGTGCAAAGTTGGAGAAGTGTTCTTATTGCATGGCTGGTAAACAAAACAGAGTATCCTTTAAGAAGCATCCTCCCTCAAGGAAGTCAGAGTTGCTTGAATTGGTGCATTCTGATGTTTGTGGTCCATTGAAGGTAAAATCCTTTAGTGGTGCACTTTATTTTGTTACCTTTATTGATGATTGTTCCAGGAAACTATAGGTCTATGCATTGAAGATAAAAAACCAGGTGTTGGAGAAGTTCAAACAGTTTCAGGCTTTAGTTGAGAGACAATCAGGCAAGAAGCTGAAATGTATTCGTACTGACAATGGTGGTGAGTATTGTGGACCCTTTGATGTCTATTGCAAGCAGCAGGGTATTGCACATGAAAAGACTCCTCCTAAAACTCCTCAGCTGAATGGTTTAGCAGAAAAGATGAATAGGACATTGATTGAGAGAGTGAGGTGTATGCTCTCTGAAGCAAAATTGCCCAAACACTTTTGGGGTGAGGCACTGTACACGGCAGTGCATGTTATTAATCTTAGTCCTACAGTTGCTTTGGATAGTGAGGCGCCAGACAAATTTGGTTTGGCAAGAATGTCAATATGATCATTTGCGAGTCTGCGGTTGCAAGGCATTTGTGCATGTTCCAAAGGATAGAGATCCAAGTTGGATGCTAAGACGAGACAGTGCATCTTATAGGTTATGGTCAAGATCAATTTGGTTACATGTTTTATGATCCTATTAAGAAAAAACTTATTAGAAGTCGTGATGTGGAGTTCATGGAAGACCAAACCATTGAAGACATTGATAAGGTGGAGAAGACTATACCCGAAAAAGGTAATAAGCTGATTGATGTTGATCCATTTCGATTGCCTGTTCACAATCTGGATAATGCTAAGAGTAGTGTTCAACAAGATGAGCAACATGATTATGTTGATGATCAATAGCTTGGAGATGAGTTAGATGTTCCAACTAATGATGCTAAAGAGAAACATGAGATGTCACAAGATGATAATCTTAGTTATGCTCCTGAACCACCTCAAAGTCAACTCAGGAGGTCTAACAGACAGAGACAACCATCTACAAGGTATTCGTCTGATGAGTATGTGACCTTGACTGATGGGGAAGAACCTGAGTGTTTAGAAGAGGCCATTGAGAGTGAAGAAAAATAAAAGTGGTTGGATGCAATGTGAGATGAGATGCAATCTTTGCATGACAATCACATTTATGATTTGGTGAAGTTGCCTAAAGGCAAGAGTGCCTTGGAAAATAGGTGGATTTATAGGGTGAAACATGATAGTAATGCTGCATCTCCAAGGTATAAAGCCAGATTAGTGGTAAAAGGCTTCAGACACAGGAATGGTATTAATTTTAATGAGAATTTCTCACTAGTGGTGAAGATGTCTTCTATTAGAACCGTGTTGAGTTTGGCTGCTACTCTTGATTTGGAGGTAGAGCAAATGGATGTGAAAACTACTTTCCTTATGGTGATTTGGAGGAAGAGATTTACATGAAGCAACCTTATGGCTTTCAAGTTGAAGGCAAGGAACTATGTGTAGGCTAAGAAAGAGCCTATACGGTTTAAAGCATGCTCTGAGGCAATGGTACAAGAAATTTGAGTCTGTCATATGTGAGCAAGGCTACAAGAAGACTACTTCTGACCATTGTGTCTTTGTTAAAAAGTTTTCTAATGATGACTTCATTATCCTGTTATTGTATGTTGATGACATGCTTATTGTTGGAAAAATGTTTCTAGGATTGACAGGTTAAAGAAGCAGTTGGGCAAGTCATTTGCAATGAAGGACATGGAGCTGCTAAGCAGATTCTTGGTATAAGAATCATGCGTAATAGAATGGAGAAGAAACTTTGGTTGTCATAGGAACACTATATTGAAATGGTGCTGCAAAGATTCCAATGGAAAATGCTAAGGCTGTAAGCACTCCTCTTGCTACTCATTTTAAGCTGAGTACTAAACAAAGTCCTTCAAATGAAGTTAAGAAGTTAGATATGGAACGGGTTCCTTATGCTTTGCTATGGGTAGTTTGATGTATGCAATGGTGTGCACAAGACCAGACATAGCACATGCTGTTGGTACTGTCAGTAGATTTCTGTCAAACCCAGGTAGAGAGCATTGGAATGCAGTGAAATAGATTTTAAGGTATCTTAGTAGTACAACTGGTATGAGGCTTTGTTTTGGAGGTGATGAGCCCACATTGGTAGGGTACTCAGACTCAGATATGGCTGGAGACATTGATTCCAGAAAGTCCACTTCGGGCTATATGATTAAATTTGCAGGGGAGCTGTGACTTGGCAGTCTAAGTTGCATAGGTGTGTAGCATTGTCAACTACAAAGGCAGAGTTCATTGCCATTACTGAAGCATGTAAGGAGTTGCTATGGGTGAAGAAATTCTTAGAGGAGCTAGGCTTTGTTCAGAACCAATATCTGTTGTTTGTTGACAGTTAAAGTGCTATCCATCTTGGTAAGAATCTAACTTTCCATTCGAGGTCCAAACATATTGATGTGAGGTATCATTGGATACATGATGTTTTGGATGCTAAGCTGTTGGAGTTGGCTAAAATTCATACCAATAATAATGGTACTGATATGATGACTAAAGCATTACCAAGAGGAAAGTTTGAAACTTGTTGTGAGATCGCCAATTTGGTAGTTATCTCCACATAGTTGTGAGGGGGAGATATGTTGGGTTTGGGCTCCCTTCCTATGTGGAGAAAAGGCCCAAATGTGTAAGCCCACTTTGTGTCACACTTGTCTAAGTGGTGAGTCTGATTTGGTTAGAATCTCTAATCAGTGATGAGTCTGATTAGGTAAGAATCCAACTTGGTAAGAATCCCTAATCAGTGGTGAGTCTGATTAGGTAAGAATCCAACTTAGTAAGAATCCCTAATCAGTGGTGAGTCTATTAGGGTGATATTAGGGTTAATTTTTGAAAAAGAGAGAAGAGAGCCGCCATTCGAGAGAGAAGAGAAGAAGAAGCCCTTCCCGCACATACTCAGAGTAGCCACCGTAAAATTGCTACTGCAGATTCGTTTACCGTTGGATCGGGCTAAAATTCTGACAGCAAGTTCAGGACATATGGTTATCTATTCTGAACGGTTGGATCAATGAAACAATATCTGAGGTGCGAAAACTCAGGTTGGACTGTAGCTCTATTTTTGGGGTTTGTTAAACTTCTTGGTTCTCTATTGTAAGCTTCTTAGCTTTATTGTTTGGTTGCTGTGAGCACTCATTTGTGTTCTTGTTTGAGACTCTCTTGTATCCTTATTTGATCATGTTGGAGCTATTTTTTTGGTCTGGACGACCCGTGATTTTTTACCCTTGCTTTGAGGGGTTTTCACGTTAAAAATTGTGGTGTCTCTTGTGTGTTTGTGATATTCAATTGCTGCCACAAATTTTGTTATTGCTTCTCACAGATTTTTGCAAGTTGGGAGAATATATCTCCGCTGTATTTTGTGATTTGTTGTTATTGTGTTGTTGTTTCCCCATCAGTTTTATAATATGCTATTATGTGCCACCATGGTTTGTTATGACATGACATGATATGACACGATATACTATATGACTTTGACACACACTCGTAGGGTGTGCAACTAGGACATGATACAACCTGATATGCTACATGACTTTAGGATCCACCTCCATAGGGTCATATGTGGAGGACACACCCATTGGGTATGCTATGACGTAAAATGATTTGTGACATGACACTGGTACCAGAACCCTTCCTCTATAGGGAACGTATGGAGAGGATACACCTTTAAGATGTCCTGTTTATGTGAACATAGTGTATGACCATGGGACATTAGTAAAAATAAAATATATATGTTAATTACAGTGGTATAGTGGATTTGTTTTGAAACAATATTTTTGAAATACTATATAGCATCTTCTTCTAAATTATTTTGAGCATATGATATGCATGATTTGATAACATGATGAGATATATTTGAATTATGGAAGCTGATATGTATTTGATTTGTTAAAATCTTAGAATGGCTATATTATGTTACAATAAGCTTACTTACTGAGTATGAGCTTATTTAAATCTTATAATGTTTTCAGAACCTCAAAACTAAAAAGGGTAACAACTGTAATAGTTTGGAGCTACATTTGTGTGAATAGATTACATATGTTACATATAACCTCAATAAATTTTATAATTTTGGCTTGTTGCCCAAACATTATATGATTTGTACTAAGAATGTTTGAACTAAAATGATATATAGTTATTATCCCTCCTTGTATCTATTATACTATTATTGGACGCCTTGCAATGCAGCGGGTTATCACTCCTGAGCCACCACCAACCGGGTCTAAGGTATGATAGTCGGTCTAAGGTGTGATAGTCTCCTATCGTTCTTCCATTGGTGAACCTCCTAGCTAGCCTGGCCGTTTAAGTAATCGACTCCATACCAATTGGGTAGTTGGACTTTGCAGACAAGAGGAAATTGTTGTTGCCAACGTCCGTTAAGGAGTCCCCAAACACAAATATGACTGTTGAGCTCGTTGCAGTGGCCATGGCAATGGAGATGGTGAGAGTGCGAGCCATGATCACGGTTGCCATGAGCTGCCATCTTTTTTTACAATACTTTGTCTTTGAGTGGTGGGCTGTTTGTCGTGGTGGGGTTTCACAGGGTGATGCGTGCAGTAAAGCCATAATGATTTTAACAAGTTTGGCTTTTCTATGTGTGCTTATTTCTGGTCCTTGGTGAAGAAATTTAAGCAAATATAATTCTTACAAGAAAAGAGGAGAATCGAAAGGCATCAACATGAATTTGAAGAAGGGTATGCAAGGTGGTGGATGCGGTTGTTGAGGACTTCTGCTAACAGTTGGCATTTTTTCTTTTTGTGTTTCTTGATCTGAGGTCACAGCTTATTATAGAAAGTTTCAGGAGACAGAGGCATGATGCGAGTAAATTATATCAACTCTAAGGTACATCCTCTGATCTGTGAAACCATTCTAAACCATCCTTTTTCTTTTAATTTTATTTTAGGTTGAGGGAGGCTGAAACGTATAGAACCATCCCTTAACTATCATTTTTTTTATTTGTTCTATTGCACCTTAGAACTAAAAGTTAATTAAGTGACAAGCCTCTCTAAAAGTGATGAGTTATGGTCCAACAAACCTAATCGGGCTAAATTGAATGGCTGCAAATGGAAATCTAATTACATATCTATGCTTGATCCTAAACCCCTTGGTATTTTGCTAAAAGTTTTTACTAACTGTTCTTAGCTTTTGGTATCAATTTGATTGTCTCGAAAACTGATATGTAGCAGATATTATCAGGTTAAAAAAAAAGGGAAAAAAGAAAAGAAGGAAGGAAATTAGGTAGAAAAAGAAAGAAAGGGAAAAAAAAGGTATGGCACTTGACTACTTTATGAACTTGATCATAAGAATGCATTTCATAGAGTAAACTAGTAATTCTTTACCGAAGTATGGGTAGCTTGATTGCTCTAGCTTGACAATTAAATTTTGAGCCGAAGAGCGTTGTCACGGCTAATCTTAGCATGGCCTAAGCCTAAGCATGGAACTAATATTGATCTTGGCTTAAATTCATAATTAAGATCTCTTAGGATGCTTCTAGACGGGCCTGAGCATCTGGGTCAATGAGATCCAAAATATTAAGTAAATTAGCACAAGTAGACTTATTCAAGCCAGCTTGATTGATATTTATTCGCCATCAAAATTGGCCCAGGCCTTAGATATATGGCAGAACCAATCCTCTCTACCAATAAAACAAATGGTTAACAGTAGCATAACTTACTTTTACTAAGATTTCTATCCATAATTCAATTGAGCATTTTTCTTATATATATATAGAGAGAGAGATAATATAAATTGGATTCATGATTCCATAATGGAAATTTCAAAAACAGCCCCGTGAGTTGCTTTACTTTTGATAAAATTCATCGCTCTGCCAAAATTTAGTTTGACCAAACGGGCTAATGTCAAAATTATCTATATCCTCAAATCAGACACCAACACAAACCCTCAAATTAAATTTAAAAAAAATATATATAAAAAAGAAAGATGAAGAAGCCGCAAAGACTTACCTAGAAGATCACTTGTATTGCTTAATTAAATAATGCACAAGGTTGAACATTGAATAGTCGTACATTACAGTCAGCTTTCATCACATATAAAGCTTGCATTGCTTAATTAATAGATGCTTTTACGCTCCAAAGATCATTCTAAGATGATGATCTAGAATTGTTTCATAAGGAATCGTGGTCCCTATTAATTGGCTTCCATGGCAGGATCATGCATGCTCACTATGAATTGGCTCCGAAGAACTGGCTTCCATGCCATGGCAGAACGGTGCTCCCTCAAATGGGTCGCATCTTGGTGGTTGCTGGAGACCATGCGGCCGCGAAACCAAGAATGGTGCTCCCTCAAACAGGTCGCATCTCAGGTCCATCCCCACGCGCTGTACTATAGCCTGCTTTCAGAAACGGACCTGAGACTTGATGATGAAGCCAGAGAGATCGACTGGGTCTACTTTGAGGACGGCACCAACAATGCAGGTGTAGTAACCCGGTTCAGATGAACCAGGTTTGGTTCAGATGAACCAGGTTCTAGCTGTTGGTTTTCCCTGGCTGACGCTTCGCTCCAGGTGAAGCGTTTAGTCTTCGGGAACTCCCGAACCGAGGCATCGCACAGGTGATTAAAATGTGAAGGAGGAGGACTCCTTCCTTCATCCTGGCGCATCATTCTCAGGTATGTCCCCTGCCACAGAGAGAGAGAGAGCCGAGAGAGAGAGAGAGAGAGTGCAGGATCGGCACAATGAACCGTGCCGATCCTTGGTTCGGGCCCGGTCGCCTGGCCGGGCCTGAGTTTGGCCGGTGACCTCCACCGGCGCCGGGCGTGCGTCCGGTGGAGGTCCGGCCGGCCTTGGTGGCCGGCCGTGCCGCCGGCACCGAGCGCACAGTGCGGAGAGAAAAAGAGAGAAAGAGAGGAGAGAGAGAGAGAGAGAGGGAGGCCGGCCGCGGCGGCCGGCTCTGGTCCGGCCAACGGCGGCCGGACCGGCTCCAATTTGGCCGGAATCGACGCCGGCACGGTGAATTTCACGCGGGAGCAAGAAGAGAGAAAGAGAAATTGAGAGAGAAGGGGAAGGCCGCGGCGGCTCCGGCCCGGCCTCCGGTGGCCGGGCCGGCGGCGGCCCTGGCCGCCGGCCGGATGGTGTCCCCTGTTTCGGGGCGAAACAGGGGAGCAGGGGAGGAGGATTGGCCATGGGCCGGCTGGGCCGGCCTGGTCTGGGCCTTTTGGGCCGTGCTGCGAGCAGTTTTGGGGCTGGTTTTTGGGCCCCGTAACGGGCCGAGATTAGCAAGAAAATTATATGGCTAGAATCTGGGTTAATTCTAGTTTCTTGGGGTATTTTTACTTCCCCAATTGGGTGTGTATAGTGGGAGATATTCGAGCCCAAAGTTGGGCCCGTGAACTAGTCTGGGTAGGGTCTTAAGGGTCATTTTATTAATTAGATTTCAGTGAATTAATTATGTACATTGATCCTGTAGGTGCCCAGACATCTGATTAGTTGGTGCATCATTTGGATTTTGCGTAGGAGGTAAGTAAGACTATTATGCAAATTTAATAATTATTTAATTAATAAATTGAGTATATACAGTTTGCATGCATTTTTATAAATAAGAAGAAAATAGAAATTATCTGAATTGTCTATGTAGCATGGAACTGTGGATTACAAATGAACAATTATATGATTATAGTGATTGGTAATATTGTAAGAAATGATTTATTGATGTATATGCCAGAAATGTGATGCCTGTACGATATGTTTATATTGAGGTGACTATATGCATTTCCTAGTACTGTGCAAACCACTGTGAGGTAATGTGAGATACAGATGCATGATGTAATTGTGATGAAAATGTTAAATAGATTTATATGGGTCGCCGCGGTTCTCCTTTACTATGGCCCCACACATTGTAGCTGTGTTCTGTTATGATATGGCCACACACACTGGAGATGTATTCTGTTATGATATGGCCCCACACATTGTAGACGTGTTCTGTTATGATATGGCCACACACACCGTAGAGTGTGTTCTGTTATGGTATGGCCCCACATGTCTTACAATGTGTTCTGTTGATTTTCATATGGCCACATACATCGTAGAGTGTGTTCTGTTATGGTATGGCCCCACACATCGTACAATGTGTTCTGTTGATTTTATATGGCCACACATCTGGAGGATGTGCTCTGATTGAGGTATTGCAGGGCCGTGGGACACATAGGAAATCTATAATTACATAAACAGTGAGTTTGCTAGAATGCATATCCTGATGCTTATCGAATGTTCAATTTATGTTAAGTTGACAAAATGCATATGTTGATAGCATGTTAAATATAATTCAAGTATGATATGATTGTATAATAGGCTTACTTATTGAGTGTAAACTCATTAAACCTTCACAATGTTTTTCAGAGCCTCAGGGTTGATGATGGATATTCGGAGTTGATGGAGCTTCTAATAAATAAAATAAGAACCATTGCATTGGTGTAATCCTATTATGTTTGTGTGTAGGGCTTGTTGTAGCCCAACTTTATTAGCATGACTTGGGTGTAGGGTTTGAAACCCAAAACTTATAACTATCATTTGTATTATGGTTGGTTTTCATATTTATTGCCCATTTGAATCGTATATCAAGATTTTTAAGACGCCTTGCGTGCCCGGCACGCGGCGGGTTGTCACCCTAGCCCAATATTTGGGTCTGGGGCGTGACAGCTTTAGTGGTATCAGAGCCTAGGTTATTGACCTTAGGATCACATACATGATGACACCCTAGGCAAACAAATAGGTTGACATTGAGACAATTATCACTTTATATGAATTTCAAACCTTATGTTTTGGGAGCCTGATATGAAAAGTTTGATCATGATTTTTATAATAACTAATTTATCAGGAGATAGTAATGGCTCGCACTAGGAGCCAACAAAATGATGAGGGCTCCCAGGTTGGAAATGTTGGTCAACCAGGAGGTCAGGATGCTACTGGAGGTGCTGCCCCTGTCAACCCTGTTGGGACTGATCATCAGCGACTCCAGACCGAGATGCTTCAGGTTCTATCGGGTATGGCACAGTCGATGCGGGACATGCAACAACAAATTCATCAGGCTTTATCCTCTCAGTCTGCCATTCCTGCTCCGCAGACTCAGCCTACTCCCACTGTTCCGCAGAGTCAGCCTACCCCTATTGTCCCGCAGACGCAGCCTGCTTCCACTATGCCACAGACTCTATTTGTCCCTCCTGCTCCACAAATTCAGTCCACTGTACCTACTACTCATTTCACACCATTGACCCAGCCTACTCCACCTCAACCCTGGGTAGGGATTGGCCGTAGCTTTGCAGATTTCAAGAAGTTTGCCCCTGCTCCTTTCTCTGGTTCTAGCAACCCTATTGATGCTGAGAGATGGGTGCGAGATATGGAGAAGGCTTTTATGGCCCATGGTAGCCAGGAGTTGGAGCGGATCAGATTTGCTACTTATCTTCTCCAGGGGGAGGCTTATGACTGGTGGCTAGTTGAGGAGCAGCGTCGGGGTGGTCAGGTTATGTCTTGGGGAGAGTTTAAGGAGGTATTCTTTGACAAGTACTTTCCCAGGAGTGTACAAAGGAGGATGGAATCAGAATTTCTTAAGTTGGAGCAAAGGAATCTTTCTGTGGCCCAATATGAAGCTGAGTTCACCAGATTGGCCCGCTTTGCTCCAAGTATTGTGACTAATGAAATGGCCAAGATCACCAGATTTACAGAGGGGCTGCGACCCAGACTGATGCAGGCAGTCAATGCATTTGAGCTTCATTCCTATAGTGCTGTGGTGAATAAGGCTTTGGTAATTGAGAGAGATATGAATACAGTTCAGAGGGATTGGGAGCAGCAGAGGAAGAAAAAGGGGCCTATTGCGGGCCAACCCCCAACCCAGGTCAGGAAGAGAGGTGCGCAGCAGGCCCCAGCAGGACAGAGGAATAGAGAGACACGTTGCCTTCGCTGTGGGAGTTTTCACCCAGGAAGGCCTTGCCGTGGTGTGTCGGGTGCCTGCTACCTCTGCGGGAGGACTGATCACAAAATGGCTACCTGTCCCCTTCAGAAGACTCAGCAGCCCTCTTCTAGTCAAGGGTTGATTCAGCAGCAGCAGCAGCCACAGAGGACCCAGGGTAGAGTCTTCAACCTCACTCAGCAGGATGCTGCCGCTTCTAATTCTGTGGTGACAGGTAAACCATTTAAATACATACCTAGTATAATACCCTTTTCTAGCGCAATGTATTGGTAATTACTAGAACATTAGATTAAATGTTAAATCTTTGATGTTAAAACAAAATTTACTTATATCCAGGAATGATTAAAGTTGGCACTGCGTATGCTCAAACACTTATTGACCCGGGTGCCACGCATTCATTTATATCTGACACCTATCTTAGCAAGAATACATCATTGACACCTGAATCTCTAGACCATGAGTTGCTCATTGCCTTTCCAAATGGTGATATTATGAAAGTTGGCACAGTATGCAAATCCTGCTTGATTATCATTGAGGATATGAGATTATATGATCTTTTTGTCCTTCCATTGAAATTCTTTGATGTTATCCTTGGCATGGATTGGTTAGCCTCCTATCATGCTTCAGTAGACTGTTTCAGGAAGATTGTCAATTTCAAAATTCCAAATCAGTCTGAATTCAGTTTTACTGGGGGTCAGTCACATCTAGCCTCTGTGTTCATTTCAGCGCTACAGGCTGGAAAGTATTTATTGAGTGGTGGTCAAGGATTCCTTGCTGTTGTTAAGGATCTTCAAAAGGAGGAGACCAAGTTGGAGGATATTCCTGTAGCTCGAGAATTTCCTGATGTTTTCCCTAATGAATTGACTGATTTGCCCCCAGATCGGGAGGTTGAATTCTCCATTGACTTAATTCCTGGAACTGGGCCTATATCCAAGGCTCCTTACCGCATGGCCCCGGCTGAGTTAAAAGAATTGAAAGATCAGTTGCAGGAGCTCCTAGATCGGGGATTTATCAGACCCAGTGTTTCCCCTTGGGGTGCTCCAGTTCTATTTGTTAAGAAGAAGGATGGCAGTCTCCGGCTATGCATTGATTACCGGGAAATTAATAAGGTAACAGTGCGGAACAGATACCCTTTGCCGAGGATTGATGACTTGTTTGATCAACTCCAAGGAGCCCGAGTATTCTCGAAGATTGATCTCAGGTCAGGTTACCATCAGCTTAAAGTCAAGGAGGGAGATGTGCCTAAAACAGCATTCAGAACCAGATATGGCCATTACGATTTTTAGTGATGCCATTTGGATTGACTAATGCCCCGGCAGCATTCATGGACTTGATGAATAGAATCTTTAAGCCATATTTGGATCAGTTTGTGGTGGTCTTCATTGATGATATTTTGATCTATTCTAAGAGTCACAGGGAGCATGAGGATCACTTGAGGATGGTGCTGCAGATTCTTAGGGAGAAGAGGCTCTATGCCAAGTTGCAGAAGTGTGATTTTTGGTTGGACCAAGTATCTTTCTTGGGTCATATAATCTCTATTGACGGCATTTCTGTGGACCCAAAAAAGATTGATGCTATTATTAGCTGGTGCAGACCTTCCAATGTGGCGGAAGTCAGAAGTTTCTTGGGACTTGCTGGGTATTACCGTAAATTTGTGGAAGACTTCTCTAGCATTGCTCTACCTCTAACTCGCTTAACCCAGAAGCGAGTAAAGTTTGATTGGACAGAGGAGTGCGAGAAAAGTTTCCAGGAGTTAAAGCAGCGATTAGTGTCAGCTCCCATCCTTGTTCTTCCGTCAGGATCTGAGGGTTTTACACTTTATACTGATGCCTCTCGAAGAGGATTGGGATGCGTTCTGATGCAGAGTGGAAAGGTGATAGCTTATGCCTCCAGACAACTGAAGCCTTATGAGCAGAATTATCCTACTCATGATCTGGAATTAGCTGCGTGGTTTTTGCTTTAAAGATTTGGCGGCATTATCTCTATGGGGTGTCGTGTGATGTGTATACAGACCATAAGAGTCTAAAATATATCTTCACACAGAAGGAGCTCAATTTGAGGCAGAGGAGGTGGTTGGAGCTTCTGAAGGACTATGATCTGAATCTGCATTATCATCCTGGGAAGGCTAATGTTGTGGCTGATGCCTTGAGTAGGAAGACCTCTTCTGAGTTAGCTGCTATGCTTACCTCCCAGCCTCACATTCTGAAGGACCTCGAGAGGTGGGAGATTGGACTGAGAGTACAGCAGTCTGATGGACTTGTTGCTGCACTTATTCTTCAGCCGACTCTTGTTGACAAAATTAAGTCCTCCCAGATGGAAGATCCAGATCTTCAAAGAATTAAGGTTGCTGTTCAGTCAGGAGTTCAGAGTGGATTTTATGTAATGGATGATGGATCCCTGAGATTTGAAGGCAGACTTTGTGTACCTAGCAATGAGGAGTTGAAAGCCGAGATTTTGAGGGAGGCTCACTACTCTCCCTATACTGTTCATCCAGGTGGTACTAAAATGTATAGAGACTTAAAGGAGAATTTTTGGTGGAAAGGTATGAAGAGGGAGATTGCTCAGTTTGTGGCCAAGTGCTTGGTATGTCAGCGAGTGAAGGCCGAACACCAAAGGCCTGCGGGACCCCTTCAGTCTCTGATGATTCCTCAGTGGAAATGGGAAAAGATTACTATGGATTTTGTGACTGGTTTGCCCAAAACTCCCAGGAGTAATGATGCAGTTTGGGTTATTGTGGACAGACTGACAAAATCAGCCCACTTTCTACCTTTCAGAGTTGGAGTCTCGAGTGATAGATTGGCTAGCATGTATATTGAGCAGATCGTGAGACTTCATGGTGTTCCTGTCTCTATTGTATCTGACCGGGATACCAGATTTGTATCACAGTTTTGGAAGAGCCTTCATAAGGCCTTGGGAACCAAATTAAACTTTAGCACAGCTTATCATCCCCAGTCTGATGGACAGTCAGAGAGGACCATACAGATTCTGGAGGACATGTTGCGAGCCTGTGTGATGGACTTGGGTGGGGCTTGGGATAATCACTTACCTTTGGTGGAATTTGCATATAATAATAGTTACCAAGCCAGTATCCACATGGCTCCATTTGAGGCCTTGTATGGTAGGAGGTGCAGATCTCCTTTATGTTGGGATGATGTGGGGGAAAGAAAATTGCTAGGCCCTGAGCTGATCCAGCAGACAGTAGATAAGGTGCATTTGATCAGGGAGCGTCTTCGTACAGCTCAGAGCAGGCAGAAAAGTTATGCTGATGTCAGAAGAAGGGAGTTAGAATTTCAGGTTGGGGATCATGTATTCTTAAGGGTATCACCAACCAAGGATGTGATGAGATTTGGGATTAGAGGAAAGCTTAGTCCACGCTATATTGGACCTTTTGAGATCTTGAGCAGAGTTGGGGAGGTTGCATACAGCTTAGCACTGCCTCCGATTTTATCTGGTGTTCACAATGTATTCCATGTATCTATGTTGAGGAAGTATGTTTCAGACCCCAGTCATGTTATAGCTTATGAGCCTATTCAGTTGAGGAAGGATTTATCATATGAGGAACATCCTATGCGTATCGTGGACCGCAAAGATCAGGTACTGAGGCGGCGTACCATTCCCTATGTCAAGATACAATGGAGTAATCATTCTGAGAGGGAGGCTACTTGGGAACTGGAGGAAGAGATGAAAACAAAGTATCCACAATTATTTGAAGGTAATTTATCTATCTTAGATTGTTGACTTTTGAGATTTATAGTATACCAATTTCGAGGCCGAAATTTTTATAAGGAGGGGAGGATGTAGTAACCCGGTTTAGATGAACCAGGTTTGGTTCAGATGAACCAGGTTCTAGCCTGTTGGTTTTCCCTGGCTGACGCTTCGCTCCAGGTGAAGCGTTTAGTCTTCGGGAACTCCCGAACCGAGGCGTCGCACAGGTGATTAAAATGTGAAGGAGGAGGACTCCTTCCTTCATCCTGGCGCATCATTCTCAGGTATGTCCCCCTGCCACAGAGAGAGAGAGAGAGAGAGAGAGAGAGAGAGAGAGAGAGAGGAGAGAGAAGTTTGGCCGGTGACCTCCACCGGCGCCGGGCGTGCGTCCGGTGGAGGTCCGGCCGGCCTTGGTGGCCGGCCGTGCCGCCGGCACCGAGCGCACAGTGCGGAGAAAAAGAAGAAAGAGAGGGAGAGAGAGAAAATTAAGGAGAGAGAGAGAGGGGAGGCCGCGGCCGGCCGGCTCTGGTCCGGCCAACGGCGGCCGGACCGGCCCAATTTGGCCGGAATCGACCGGCGCGGTGAATTTCACGCGGGAGCAGAAGAGAGAAAGAGAGAGAAATTGAGAGAGAAGGATGGGGAAGGAGGCCGGCCGCGGCGGCGGCCGGCTCCGGCCCGGCCTCCGGTGGCCGGGCCGGACGGGATTAGGCCGGCGGCGGCCCTGGCCGCCGGCCGGATGGTGTCCCCTGTTTCGGGCGAAACAGGGGAGCAGGGGGGAGGATTGGCCATGGGCCGGCTGGGCCGGCCTGGTCTGGGCCTTTGGGCCGTGCTGCGAGTTTTGGGGCTGGTTTTTGGGCCCCGTAACGGGCCGAGATTAGCAAGAAAATTATATGGCTAGAATCTGGGTTAATTCTAGTTTCTTGGGGTATTTTTACTTCCCCAATTGGGTGTGTATAGTGGGAGATATTCGAGCCCAAAGTTGGGCCCGTGAACTAGTCTGGGTAGGGTCTTAAGGGTCATTTTATTAATTAGATTTCAGTGAATTAATTATGTACATTGATCCTGTAGGTGCCCAGACATCTGATTAGTTGGTGCATCATTTGGATTTTGCGTAGGAGGTAAGTAAGACTATTATGCAAATTTAATAATTATTTAATTAATAAATTGAGTATATACAGTTTGCATGCATTTTTATAAATAAGAAGAAAATAGAAATTATCTGAATTGTCTATGTAGCATGGAACTGTGGATTACAAATGAACAATTATATGATTATAGTGATTGGTAATATTGTAAGAAATGATTTATTGATGTATATGCCAGAAATGTGATTGCCTGTACGATATGTTTATATTGAGGTGACTATATGCATTTCCTAGTACTGTGCAAACCACTGTGAGGTAATGTGAGATACAGATGCATGATGTAATTGTGATGAAAATGTTAAATAGATTTATATGGGTCGCCGCGGTTCTCCTTTACTATGGCCCCACACATTGTAGCTGTGTTCTGTTATGATATGGCCACACACACTGGAGATGTATTCTGTTATGATATGGCCCCACACATTGTAGACGTGTTCTGTTATGATATGGCCACACACACCGTAGAGTGTGTTCTGTTATGGTATGGCCCCACATGTCTTACAATGTGTTCTGTTGATTTTCATATGGCCACATACATCGTAGAGTGTGTTCTGTTATGGTATGGCCCCACACATCGTACAATGTGTTCTGTTGATTTTATATGGCCACACATCTGGAGGATGTGCTCTGATTGAGGTATTGCAGGGCCGTGGGACACATAGGAAATCTATAATTACATAAACAGTGAGTTTGCTAGAATGCATATCCTGATGCTTATCGAATGTTCAATTTATGTTAAGTTGACAAAATGCATATGTTGATAGCATGTTAAATATAATTCAAGTATGATATGATTGTATAATAGGCTTACTTATTGAGTGTAAACTCATTAAACCTTCACAATGTTTTTCAGAGCCTCAGGGTTGATGATGGATATTCGGAGTTGATGGAGCTTCTAATAAATAAAATAAGAACCATTGCATTGGTGTAATCCTATTATGTTTGTGTGTAGGGCTTGTTGTAGCCCAACTTTATTAGCATGACTTGGATGTAGGGTTTGAACCCAAAACTTATAACTATCATTTGTATTATGGTTGGTTTTCATATTTATTGCCCATTTGAATCGTATATCAAGATTTTTAAGATGCCTTGCGTGCCCGGCACGCGGCGGGTTGTCACCCTAGCCCCATATTTGGGTCTGGGGCGTGACAGCAGGGGACGATGGGGCTGCGCTTGATGACATGTTGCGGCCGTAGGTTTGGAGCTTTTCCATGGACCTCTCCTCCACGAGGCATTTAGGTATGGATGGTATCAGACGGTCGAGGACATCATGTCCCAAACGCCTCCGTTTCTTCATCTCGAAGGTCGCTCCACTTTGAAACACCAAAGGCGGCAGAGGAAGCCAAAAGAAATGCTCTGATCGATGATATGGAAAGGAAACAAAGCTAGCAAATGGAAAGAAGAATGGTCAGGACGGGATGGCTCAAAAACCGACCCCTCCTCGTACGCTTATATAGAGGGTACCAGCATTTAACGTCTAGGTTCTGAGTGTTCGAATGGAGCATCCGAATTAAATTTGAGCTTATCTTTCTCGAGGTTGAGTGTTCGAATGGAGTATCCGAATTAAATATTTGAGCTCATCTTTGTCGAGGGTCCAGCATTTAATGTCTACGAATTAAATTTGAGATTATCTTTGTCAAGGGTCCAGCATTTGATGTCTATGCTTTCCAGTGTTCGAATGGAGCGTCTGAATTAAATTTGACCTATCTTTTTCTTTCAGGATTATCCTCTTTCCTGGAATCATTTAATTTTGTCACATTTATCCTACCTATTTTCTCGAATGTTCAATAAATAATGTTTATGGGCCTTCTTGAGTGTTCCAAATTAATTATGTGATATAATGTCTATATATAGCCCTTCAATTCTTTTTAATGTCTATATCCATTTGGCTAGCGTTCATCCTTTTTTTTTTCCACTAAATTTTCAATTATATAAAATAATTATAAATAAAATAAAATTATTTTATTACTATTAATATATGGTTCTAAATTAAATTTGACCTATCTTTATCTTTCAGGATTATCCCCTATTCTGGAATCATTTAATTTTGTCACATTTATCCTACCTATTTTCTTGAATGTTCAATGAATAATGTTTATGGGCCTTCTTGAGTGTTCCAAATTAATTCTGTGACATAATGTCTATGTATAGCCCTTCAATTCTTTTTAATGTTTATATCCATTTGGCTAGTGCTCATCCTTTTTTTTGCACTAAATTTTCAATTATATAAAATAATTATAAATAAAATAAAATTATTTTATTACTATTAATATATGGTTCTGAATTAAATTTGACCTATCTTTATCTTTCAAGATTGTCCTCTATTCTGGAATCATTTAATTTTGTCACATTTATCCTACCTATTTTCTCGAATGTTCAATGAATAATGTTTATGGGCCTTCTTGAGTGTTCCAAATTAATTCTATGATATAATGTCTATATATAGCCCTTCAATTCTTTTTAATGTTTATATCCATTTGGCTAGCGCTCATCCTTTTTTTTGCACTAAATTTTCAATTATATAAAAATTATAAATAAAATAAAATTATTTTATTACTATTAATATATGGTTCTGAATTAAATTTGACCTATCTTTATCTTTCAGGATTATCCTCTATTCTGGAATCATTTAATTTTGTCACATTTATCCTACCTATTTTCTCGAATGTTCAATGAATAATGTTTATGGGCCTTCTTGAGTGTTCCAAATTAATTCTATGATATAATGTCTATATATAGCCCTTCAATTCTTTTTAATGTCTATATCCATTTGGCTAGCGCTCATCCTTTTTTTGCACTAAATTTTCAATTATATAAAATAATTATAAATAAAATAAAATTATTTTATTACTATTAATATATGGTTCTCGAGAGTTCTAACATTAATGAATTTTTTAGGTTTCGTGCTTAAAATTTAATCAATCTTATAATGATTCTACAGGTTATTATTTTAATGAATCTCGATTCAAACTCTCTTCACTAACACCTCATAGCTTAAAGCTTCATCACTATCCAATTCTAGAGATGTAAAATAAGATGGATCATGTTTTATGTAGAAGTAGCCGTGTTGGGCCACCTCCCTAAGGCTCATTGGCCATTTTGGTGCTCATATGCCATTTCGATACAATGGATCATAACAGGCCTGCAACGCAAGCTTGACTTGGTAGGTTGCTACCGAGGTTTATTGAAAAGGAGTAAAAATATCTTTGTTTAGGAAGGACATTTTTGTTTAATTTTTAAAATACCCTTATAATAACCAAAAATAGCTCATTTCTAAAAGTATTCTTTTTTTTGGTTAACAAAACCTTTTTATCATTTCCAACGGCCATATACGGTTAGTTTCTAAGGTTATTTGGGTCATTTGAAATCCTCCAACATTTATAAATTGGCCTTAACCCTTCTTCCTCACCCCACATCAAACGACAAGCTCTCCAAAGCTCTCAAAAGCCTTTTTCATTTTCCTACAAGTCTTTCAAAATTTTTAAGCTATTTTAATTTTTTTCTAACTTTTAGTTAGTTGTCCTAATCTCTTTCTCTACTTTTTACCTTTACTCTCTACCATCTACAATCAATAATTTATGGTGCTGATAGCTCTCGTCGATCTCGTCGCTAAGGGTTTGAGTTTGATATCGACATGGTGAAATATGACACACACCAGCCATAGATCGAACCCAATATTCCTTGGCACACTACTGCCATTGGTGTAATATCAATAGCCATTAGATCCAAAGTTAAACCCAGAACCTCTAAATTCTGGCAGCACTTCAACATTGAGGATATCGCCGATAAGGAGCTTCGTGCAATTGTAAAGCCTGTACGAAAAACTATAGTTACGATACTTTCAAAGGAACCAAACATTTGATTTTCCATTGAAAGAACCTCTAAATTCATTTGATTATATACTTGCATTAAACTATATATATATATATATATATATATATATATATATATATATATATATATATATATATATATATATATATATATATGTATGTATGTATGTATGTATATGTATGTATATTGGTTACTGTCACGCCCCAGACCCAAAAATTTGAGCTAGGATGACAATCCACCATGCCAGGCATGCAAGGCGTCCCGAAATATGACACATAAATCAATATAAGGCAATCATATTATATATCAATCATGTCCATAACTTAATACAATCCATAATTATAAGGTTTGGGCTACAACCCTACATATAAACATCACTGGGGTTACATCAACATAATGGATCTAATTTATTTTAATAGAAGCTCCATCCACCTCATAATTCCTTCATCAGTCCAAGGTTCTGGAAAACATTGTGAGATTTACATGAGCTCACACTCAATAAGTAAGGCTATTATAATGTAAAATAATCATATATTATCACATCATTTCAAGATATTTTTAAATCACATTTCTATGAAAAAGCTTTCAATTTCAAAAATATTTATCATGCTATCAGAACATGCATATCATCATCTCAATAAATTTGAAAGCTTAATTATACAATAAATACCCAAATATGTAATGTAAACAAACCCATGTATTTATATAATTACCACTTCTTATGTGTCCATAGTCCTACAACATCCAACTGGTGTATCACTCTTAAATATCCCCTAAAAGAAAGGATCCTGGTACCAGCGTTATGCCACATCATAATCAATCAGAACACACCCTACAGATGTGTGTCCTCCACATATCTTTCCTATGAAGGTGGGTCCCGTATCATAATCAATCAGAACACATCCTACATATGTATGTCCTCCACATATCTTTCCTTATGGAGGTGGGTCACGTATCACTTGGCATTTCACATCATATGAGAACCGCGGCGACACATATAAGCATATTTTAATGTCATCATCATAATTGCATGTCACACATCATGCATCAACATAAGCTTAAGTTTCTCACGTCACATATCCAGTGGTTTGTACATTATTAGCAAGTGCATATAATCATCTCAATAGTATCAATATATTTTGCAAAGTCAAAGTAAGCATATACTCCACTGAACCTTGACATAGGGAATGCTACGCCATCTATGAACTTGATCCTTGCGGTCCCCGATGCGCACAAGATGATCTTCATAGGTCAATTCTTTCTTAAGCTAAATTGGTTTAAGTTCTAACACATAGCGGGGGTCTGAAATATACCTCCTTAATCATAAAGATATGAAACACTTTGAACACCCCAAAAAGTAATGAAGGCCGTGCTAAGCTATGAGCCACTTCCTTTATTTTGATCAAAATTTCAAATGATCCAATGTATTGAGGACTCAATTCACCTCTAAACACAAATCTCATCACATCATTAATTAGTAAAACTTCCAAATAATCTTCAACCTAAAATTTTAAATCTTTCTTTTGACATCAACATAACTTTTCTATTAACTCTGAGCTACATGAAGCTGCTTTAATTAACGATACTTTTTCATAATTGCTAACCAGCTCAGTATCAAAATTTTCTTTCTCTCACTTCAACTCAATATAAAGGGAATCTACACCTTATATCATAGGCATCTTAAATGAATCCATTTGAATATTGGCTTGGTAACCCTTAAAATAAGCAATTTCACTAAGGGTAAGAAGCTACACCAAGCACCTCATAAATCCATCATACAGGCTCGCAGTATATCATCTAAAATCTAATTGGTTCCTGTAGTTTGTCCATCTATTTGAGGTGGAAGGCTAAAATTCAACTTAATCCACTAAGCTTTATGAAGACATCATTAAATTGGAAGAGTGAGACAAATGGATACAAACTCAATTTACTCAGTTTACTACTAAACCATAAACAAATATTAACATTTTTATCTCACTAAAATTTCATCCTCGAAATTAAATGCCCATGGATTTTTGTACCATTATAGATACTCACTAGCAAACTTTTATTTCATTCCCAAGTACCCAAATGATGTATCCAACTTCAACAATAAATTTGATCTTTTACCAAATAAAATTGAATTTCTTAAGAAGTATTTCTTTCATGCTTTTCCTTTTTAAAAAAAAAATACCTTAACTTCTCACAATCATCATAAATATCATAGTGTCCATCACATGTATTATGTCATCCATTCTCAAGGTTAATAGCCTATATCAGTTAGTCTTAATTCCTCGATAAGATGGTTCTAAATTCTTATAAATTAGATATATGATAGTTTTCTTCCAATGCTCTCTTAACTCTTGAATAGTTGAATGTGCCAATAATCATTATGACACTTATTTCAATCATCATTACATACTTGGTTTTACTTTTGAATACTTCAAGCTAACATCAATGAATATTATGCAATCATTTAGGATATCTTTCATAATTATTATATTTAACTAATTTAATTTCTTTGAATAATAGTGCCATCATTAATCATTAGTATGATTATTTTATCTCCTTCATATTTATAGTAATTACCATCATAACCAATCTATTTCTCTTGAATAGGTCAGTATATTCTCAATAAATATTGCAATTTAAATGATTCAAATCCTTAAATCAATTATTTTGTTTTCAATGACTATCAAAATCACCTAAAAATTGTGATGGTTTTTATAGATTATGCAATGTCTCATGCCATATCATGGCTAACTAATTTAAACCCTTTGAATATCTCAAAGTGACCTCACTGATCTAGCTCAGATGGATACATGACTTATAAGGTCTATAAAGATTGAAAATGCACTTACCATCAAAAAGACATAATTAAAAAATTATAGTAACGCCTCTATGATTTGAAAGTGATATTAGATGTATCCTTAACTCTAATCCATAATTAGCAATAATCAAAATAAAATCATCTCCCTCCTTTTTCTTTAAAAATAATTATGCCACTTATGGCTAATTGATAATTTATCCATCCTGGAGAAAGATATCTACTTAGGAACTATGAAGAAAGGTACAATAAGTAGGCACAATAAATTAATGAATAAATATCTTGATTTAGAAATTTATTAACAGATGAAAATCCTCATGAAATTCTTTATTAGTGTAATTTATCTTATTCTTATTACTGCTAAAATCTTTCACTTTCTACCATCAAAATATTTGATCATTCATAGCCAAAATTGATTCTAAAGATTATAGAGTCTACTCCTCATAAAAACTTAAACAGTAATTATCTCAGAATTTAAAATTTTATATTCTTCCTAAATGGTCCATCATGATATAATATGCAGTTAACCACTTCATTAACATTAGCATCAACCATCTCCATATCTAGTAAATTAACAATCAGTTTTAAACATGCAATATCCATAATAAAAGTTCTCTTAGTAAAATTCACTATATATACTTATCCATCCTGGCTCAAGTTCAATTTTTCTTTTTTAAAGTACTCAATTGTAATCGATCAAAAACATGTAGTTAACTATTTCATTACCAAAATATCATCAATATTAATCATCTCTATAATCGGAAAATTAGTTCATAATCTTAACTTACAATATCAACAATGTAAGTTCTACAAATAAAAATTCATTATATACATCCACATTCAAATTCAGATTTAATAACTCAAAATCAAATATCTAACTCAATTACAATATCGATATAATAATGTTTAGTCATATTAGTCATCAATTACAATTTTTAACTACTATATTATATTCTATATATTCATCTATCTTGTATTGCTTATCCAATTAAAGTTTCATCTACCCATATTATTTAAAGATCCGAAACTGCTACGAGCCATTTTCAACAAGTTTAATGGAGCTAAAACCTCTAGAATCCCCTTGGCCTCCCCACTGGTCAAGGTCACTAGCCTGGAAGTCCCATTAAATCATTGGCTTCTAGTGCGATGGTTCATTCTTAATTCCTATCAAATTTGTAATTCAATTAATATCTTGATAAACTTTAAATTTCAAGCTTCCAAAGCATAATTCTAAAATTTATTTAAAGTTATAATTATCTCAATATCATCTTAGTATTTTGCCTAGAGTGTCATCATGCATGTGTCCCTAAGTCAAAACCTAGGCTTGATACTATAAAAGCTGTCACGCCGCAGACCTAAAAATTTGAGCTAGGGTGACAACCCGTTGCATGCCAGGCATGTAAGGCGTCCCGAAATATGACACATAAATCAATATAAGGCAATCATATTATATATCAATCCAAGTTCATAACTTAATACAATCCATAATTATAAGGTTTGGGCTATAAGCCCTGCATACAAACATCACTGGGGTTACATCAACATAATGGATCTAATTTATTTTAATAGAAGCTCCATCCGCCTCATAATTCCTTCATTAGTCCAGAGGCTCTGAAAAATATTGTGAGATTTACATGAGCTCACACTAATAAGTAAGCCTATTATAACGTAAAATAATCATATATTATCATATCATTTCAAGATATTTTCAAATCACATTCTATGAAAAAGCTTCCAATTTCAAATATATTTATCATGCTATCAGAACATGCATATCATCATCTCAAAATAATTTAGAAGATTAATTATACAATAAATACCAGAATATGTAATGTAAACAAACCCATTGTATTTATATAATTACACTTCTTATGTGTCCCACGGTCCTACAACATCCAACTGGTGTATCACTCTTAAATGTCCCCTAAGAGGAAGGGTCCTGGTACCAGCATTATGCCACATCATAATCAATCAGAACATATCCTACAGATGTGTGTCCTCCACATATCTTCTCCTATGGAGGTGGGTCCCGTATCATAATCAATTAGAATACATCCTACAGATGTGTGTCCTTCACATATCTTCCCTATGAGGTGGATCACGTATCACTTGGCATTTCACATCATATGAGAACCGCGGTAATACATATAAGCATATTTTAATGTCATCATCATAATTGCATGTCACACATCATGCATCAACATAAGCATAAGTTTCTCACGTCATATATCCAGTGGTTTGTACATTATTAGCAATTGCATATAATCATCTCAATAGTACCAATATATTTTGCAAAGTCAAAGTAAGCATATACTTCTTTTTTTTGCATATTTTTTTGCACATACATAATAAGCCATTACTTTGCAAAATATTAGCTATAATAATCATAGCAAATACTCAATTGTATACTCGTGGTACTATTACCAAATTAAATATCAAAATTTTATTTTTCTCATTTCATAATTTCATAAATTAATATAATTACAATTTCAAAATCTACATATTAAATTATTATAAAATTCCATTTTTCTCATTTGCATCTAACACGTCTTGCATCAATATTACCAATATGTTTTGCAAAGTCACAATAATCACATTCTTCATCTTTTGCATATTTATAACTCCACTACTTTGCAAAATAATAGCAGTTGTATATAACCATAGCAAATACTCAAATGCATACTCATGGTACTATGTACTAATTTCAAAATAACCAGGCCAAATATCAAAATTCTATTTTTCCTTATTTCATAAATATACATGCAACTATAAATCCAATGATTTATAAAATAATTTATGAAATTATAATAGTTGGCTTACTTACCTAAGTATGCAAATCCCAATTGGTAAACCAGCTATTTAGATATTTGGGTACCTACAGCATCATTTTAGATAATTATTATCTAAAATCTGAATAATAAAATGACCCTTAAAATTCTACCAGACTAATCAATGGGCCCAACTTTGGGCTCGAATATCTCTCAATATACACGCCCAAATGGAGAAATAAAAATACCCCAAGAACTAGAATCAACACTGATTCGGGCCATATATTTATTTTCCCACTCTCGGCCCAATACAGGGCCCCAAAATGCTGCCCAAAAAGGGCTCATGAACCGGCCCAACAGGGCCAAAACAAAGCAGCCCACTCGGCCTGAAACTCCCCTCTTCCTGTTGCTCCCTGTTTCACCCGAAATAGGGGAAGAATTGTGCCGGCGGCTAGGACCACCGCCGGCTCCACTCTGGGGTGGTTCAGCCGCCATCGATCGGCTCAGAGCCGGCCGCTGCCGCATCGACTCCCCCCTCCCTCTCTCTCCTTCTTTCACTCTCTTTTTCTCTCAACACTGTCCATGGCTTGTAACAGTGCCGGCGGCACGACCAGCCACCATGGCCGGCTGGACCTCCACCGGACACACGCCTGGCACCGGTGGAGGTCGCTGACCACCGCCCAAGCCCGGTGAGGCGGCGAGCACGACATCGAGCCTGAATCGATAGCGGGAGCCAATTTGGCTCCCTTCTAGGAGGAGGGCCTCTAGCTCCCTCCTCCTCTTTTACCTCCGATACCCCACCGGACACCACCCCCGGTGCCGGTGGGGCCGCCGGCCGGAGTTCAGCCCGGCGAGGCGATGGGCACGCCATCGGGCCCGAACCAAGGACCAGACTGGTTGTACACCCATCATAGGTTCTCTCTCTCATCTCTAATCCCCTCTCTCTCTCTCTCATATCTAGCATTAGGGGAATAGGCAGAAGATTACCAGAGGAGATGAGCGTCCAATTGAAGGAGGAAGTCATCCTCCATCACTTTTTAAACACCACGCGATGCCTTGGTCCAAGGACTCGGGAACCCATTTGCCATGCGGAGACTTAGAAGCCAAACGTTGCACAGGGTCCTAAACGTCAGAAGGAAACACGGTGCCAGGTGTCCCCAATTTAATTGCTAGGGGTTATAGTTACTGTGTTAGTGGTCTCCTACCTTATTTCATTTATGACAGTGATCCTATAAACAACACCTAAACAAAGGCATCTCCACTAGCCTAATAGAATAAACATGATATAATTCTATGCCCTACACCCATGCGCAGTGTGGAGTAAATGCCAACTATCGCCGACGGTGAATCCTATAAACACTCACTTCAAACCATGGCAAATTTTTTTCATAAAATGGACAATTATTTAACCACAACAACCATTAATATAACTAATAAATTCTAATCAGTTTTCCCTTGTGGAGCTAACCCCTTTTTTGGAACTATATTTTATCCAATATTTTCTTTGCTCCATCTAACGTAGGAGAGGCCAAAGAAAGAATTTTCTTGGAGCTACCAGAAAGCCTTGGCCAACCTTCTCTAATACATGGTATCCATTGATTGGATGAATGAATGCATCACTCTATACGACATGCACTTAAAAAGATAGATCATGTGCAGCTGAAGATACAATATATGGAAATTTTATGGGACCTATGCATTTAATACAAACGGGCTAATGTCAAAATTTTCTATATCCTCAAAACACACACCAACACAAACCCTCAAATTAATTTTTTAAAAAATATATAAAAAAGAAAGATGAAGAAGCCGCAAAGACTTACCTAGAAGATCACTTGTATTGCTTAATAAAATAAAGCACAAGGTTGAACATTGAATAGGACTGTACGTTACACTCAGCTTTCGTCACGTATAAAGCTTACATTGCTTAATTAATGGATGCTTTTACGCTCCAAAGATCATTCTAAGATGATGATCTAGAATTGTTTCATAGGGAATCGTGGTCCCTATTAATTGGCTTTCATGGCAGGATCGTGAATGCTCACTATGAATTGGCTCCGAAGAACTGGCTTCCATGCCATGGCAGAACGGTGCTCCCTCAAACAGGTCGCATCTTGGTGGTTGCTGGAGAGGAAAAGCAGCATGTGGCCGCGAAACCAAGTTTGGGAGCCAGCTTTGGATCCAAACGGTTCACGTCCATCCCCACGCGTGCTCAACCCATAGCCTGGGACTTGCTGTACTATAGCTTGCTTTCAGAAACGGACCTGAGAATTGATGATGAAGCCAGAGAGATTCAACACCGAGATATGAGAACCTTTCTAGCTGCTGCTTGTGCCTCTCCACGTTCTCTTCTTACTTTCTCATATATCTGATGGAACATATTTGCAGCCTGTGCAATAGGAACTGATGGACTCAGCTCCATGATGGAAACCAGTGGCTCCACTGCCTGAGGTGGAAGAGGTTTTTTTCTGAGGACCATAAGAATTTGTGCTTCTGGAATTATGGTTGGAATTCTGCTGTCGCTGCTGAGAAGCAGACTGAGAAGCAGAAGGGTTTGAGTTTGATATCGATATGGTAAAGTATGAGGCACACCAACCACAGATCGATCATAGTATCCATAGACCAACTGCTGCCATTGGTGTCATTTCAATGGCCATAAGGTGCAAAGTTAAACTCAGAACCTATGAAGTCTAGCAGCACTTCAACATCAAAGATATCACCGGCAAGGAGCTTCATGCAATCTGTAGAGTCTGTATGAAGAATTATAACTATGACACTTTCAAGGAAACCAGTCATTTGATCCACCATTGGAAAAACATGAGAGTGCAACCTTGAAGCCACCTAGTCTCAAATTAAAATTAGACAAGAAAGTGAGTTAAATTTTTTTACCTATTTTAATATAATATAATATAATGTAATAACATAATATAAAATTATGAGCTGCACCATAGGCCAACATGCAAGCTGTCCAATGGGCTGGCACTGCCTAGCCCATCCTAAGCCAAGCCTATGGACCATGCCAAGCTGATGCTCCAACACTAACAAGCTGCGCTAACATGGCCATGTACTGTAGCTGACCATGTTGGTACTGCATAGTGGCCAGCAGGCCAATCCGTACTCAACTGGCCCATTTGGGATTCCTATCTAATTCAACACCAATAACTGCTCTACTACCTTTGATCTTCTATATTTCAAAACTTTATTGGAGTGATCAGATACAATAGACATGGAAACACCATGGAGCTTCACGATATGTTCTATGTACATGTTGGCCAATCTTTCACTAAAATCTCAACTCTTAAAGGTAGGTAATGGGCTAACATTATCAATCTGTCCATGATAGCCTAGATACCATCATTGCTCCTGGGAGTCTTGGGCAAACCTATCACAAAATCCATAGTGATCTTCTTCCATTTCCACTATGGAATCATCAAAACTGTAGAGGTCCCGCAGGCCTTTCATGCTGGCCTTCACTTGTTGATATACTAAGCACATGCCATATACTAAACAATCTCTCTTTCTCCTTCCACCAAAAGTTTTTTCTTAGGTCTTTGTACATCTTGGAGCCTCTTCGGTGCACTATATTGGTAGTGTAGTGAGCCTCCCTCAAAATTTCTGCCCTTAGCTCCTCCACATTTGGCACATAGAGCCTGCCATTAAATCTCAAGGATCCATCCTCCATTATGTTTAATTCATTCTGAACTCCTAACTGCACAACTTTCTTAATCTTTTGTAGCTCCAGTCTTCTTTCTAGGAGGACTTGATCCTATCAATTAGGGTTGGCTGGAGTACAAGTGCTACAATATGCCCATCGGATCACTGTACTTGCAATTCAACCTTCAACTTCTTAAGGTCTCTCTAGATGTGAGGTTGAGAAGTAATCAAGGAAGCTAACTCTAAGGACTTTCAGCTTAAGGCATCAGCTACTACATTGGCCTTCCTTGGGTGATAGTGCAGGTTTAGGTCATAATCCTTTAGTAGCTCCAATCACCTTCTCTACCTCAAGTTTAGCTCCTTCTGCATGAAGATATATTTTAGTCTCTTACGGTTTGTATACACATCACACATCTATCCAAATAGATAATGCCACCAAATTTTTAGGGCAAAGATCACAACGATTAATTCCAGGTCATAGGTAAGATAGTTTTGCTTATATGGCTTTAGCAGTCTGAGGCATAGGCTATCATCTTCTCATTCTGCATCAAAACACATCCTAATCCCTTTCAGAAGGAATTAGTAAATAAAGTAAATCCTCCAGATCCTGACATGAGGGTAAGGATAGGGTTGATAATAGGCTCTGCTTCAGCTCCTGAAAACTTTTTCACACTCCTCAGTTCAGTCAAATTTTGCTTGCTTTTGTGTTAAGCGAGTCAAAGATAGAATAATGCGAGAGAAGCCCTCCATGAATATGCGATAATATCCAACTAGCCCTAGAAGCTTCTAACTTCTAACACATTGGAAGGCTAACTCCAATTTACAACAACCTCAATCTTCTTTGGTTTCATAGATATGCTATCTTTAGATATTATATGACTAAGAAGGACACTCGGCTCAACCATAAATCATACTTCTATAGCTTGGCATACAACTTCTTCTTTTGAAGAATTGTAGAACAATCCTTAGGTGGTCCTCATTCTTCTTCTGGCTTTTAGAATACACCAGGATGTCATCAATGAAGGCCACAAAAAATTGATCTAGTATGGCTTAAAGACTCTATTCATCAAGTCCATGAATGCTACTGGGCATTAGTTAACCCAAACGACATCACTAAAACTTATAGTGGCCATACCTAGTTTGAATGTAATCTTAAGTACATCTTTAGCCTTGATTTTTAGCTAATGATACCCTGGCATGAGATCAATATTTGAGAATATTTGGGCTCCTTGGAGTTGGTCAAATAGATCATCAATCCTCAGCAAAAGGGTACTTGTTCCGCACTGTCATCTTATTGATTTCTTGGTAATTAATATAGAGCCGAAGACTACTATTCTTCTTCTTGACAAATGGTACTGGAGCACCCCATGGAGAGGCCCTGGGTTTAATGATTTCGATCTAGGAGCTCTTGCAACTAACTCTTCAACTCCTTTAGCTCACTGGGGCCATGCGGTAAGGAGCCTTGAATATAGGTCTAGCGCTAGGGGCCAAATCAATAGTGAACTCGGCTTCTCGATCCGAGAGAAATTTGGTCAATTCATTACGAAAGACATTAGTGAACTATCAAGCCATTGGAATATCCTCCAACATGTTCTTTTCTTGCTAGAGGCCCCTAACCACAGCAAAACCTTTCCTTAGATATTTCCCAGCCTATACAGTTGACACCAACATTGAGGTCAGGAACTCCTAACTTCCAGTAAAACTAAATTCAGGTAGGTTAGGAATTTTAAAAATTACCCTTTTTTCTAAATAGTCTACTGAAGCATGATAAGAGGCCAACCAGTCCATCCCTAGGATTACATCAAAGAACTTCAATGGAAGGACGATTAGATCAGCATTCAACCTCTTATCTTTTTATATCAATCGAGCAAGATCTACATACCGAGTCCACCATTATAAAATCTTTATTTGGGAATGCAATATGCAACTCTTGCTCTAGAGGGATGGGTTTCAAGGATGCATTCTTAGCAAGATACATGTTAGGTACAAATGAATGTGTGGCACCCGGATCGATTAAGGTTTGAGTATAAGTATTGTCTACTTTAATTATACTTGGTCATAAAGTTTAGCTTTTCTAGATGTCATCAGGTGTAATATATATTTTTTCTTATCTACCATTCATAATCAATGCATTACACCAGATGTTGCCCAGATCTAGCAACCCAAGAGGGGGTGAATTGGGTTTCTGAAAAATTTAATCGGCTATCAAGTATGTGCACTTATATTCTTTTACAAATGAGTATCTTGTAGTGAAGTGAATCTAGTACGCAATCAACCACAGAAAATATATCACAACCAAACATACAATATTTATAGGTTCGGTGCCAACCTTGCACCTACATCCACTTCCCAAGAACACCTTGGGTATCCACTAATCACTACTAGCCAACCTAGCTAGTAACACTTGTTTTTGGGCACAAGCAAGCCTTACAAATCAATCGCCACTAGCCAACCTAGCTAGCAACACTTATTTCCGATACAAGCAAGCCTTACAAATATAAATCCGGGTAGACCTCTACCCAAACACGTTTCATAACTATGAAACAAATCAAAGTACAAGAGATAGAATGTTTAATATAATAAGCTCCTAGATATGAACATATTTAAACAATAGAAATACTTATCAACTTAAAGAGCTAATCCCGAAGTTGCTTCTTTCTTTAATAAACGTAGTAGCAAATAGATGCCTTCAAGGTAGCTTTGAATGCTCTTCAATAATGGTAGATAGAGCTTTAAGACAACTTAAAGAATCAGTAATAAATGAACTTCGGTGGGTTGAAAAATAATCAAAGCAATGCTCCAACAATCCTCAAATAAATCTTTCTTTCAAATGATTTTTCTCTCAATATTTTTTTGATATTTTTCTGGTCATTCTTTTTCAAAATCACTATCACTTTTCTTCACTTCTCTTTTTGTTTTGAAATACTGTTTATCTTCACTATTTATAACAAAAATATCAAGATATAGCCATTGTGAAATAGAGGAGGGAGTGAGAGAGAGAGAGAGAGAAAAAAAATTGGCCAAAAGAGGAAGTTCCAAACGGTAACAAAATATGAAGTAGAAATCCATTCCACAAGAATTGGAAGCTAGGGAAAGGAACCAGCCGAAGAGACCAAGAAGTTGGCATTCCAAAAACATAAAATCAGCATTCTAGCATCTATCCAAAAAGAAGCCAGCCGATGGAATTTAAAAGTTGGCATTCCAAAATTGAAAGCGGCATTCCAAAAAAGCAAAACCGGCATTCCAATAACTATCCAAAAGAAAGCCAGCCGATGGACTTAAAGAGTTGGCATTCCAAAACTGAAAAGCAGTATTCCAAAATTGCAAAACCGGCATTCCAATAACTATCCAAAAGAAAGTCAGCCGATGGACTTAAAGAATTAGCATTCCAACGTTGATTCCAACTTTTGAATTATAGGAAAAAGCAACCGTGAGCTCATGAAGATTAGCATGCCAAAAAGATAAGTTGGCATTCCAACTAAAAGCTCTTAAACTTCCAACAGAGGGCCATAAAAATCTGGTAGCCCGACTAGGATTCTAGCATGCCAGAAAGGAAAGTTGGCATTCAAACTTTTCATCCAAAAACCATCAGCCAAAAGACCAAATGAGTTAGCATGCCAAAATTCCAAACTAGTATACTAGAATGAAGCACTAAGGCATTCCCAAACTCCAAATACAAGGAACTAGCCGTTAGATTCATGCAAGCTAAGTAAGCCAAGAATTGAAGGCAATCGAAGGCAACCGAAGGCAACCCGAATGTAAACCGAAGGCAACAGAATCTGGTATTCTAAATCAAAGATTGGTAACCCAAGATTCAAGCATTAAGCATCCAATCCAAAGGCAATAGAAAAATAGATAGTTTAAGAACATAATCCAGTGATGATTGAAAATAGAATTATAAATAGGAATTTGTAGAATAATTGAATCTAATTCAAGACAATGCAAATATAATTAAACCTGAATATCATTTAGTCAAATGAATCGTATTACCTTATATTATGAATCACAATATACCTGGGATAAACGAAGTGTATTGTTCCATTATGAATAACCTGAAATTGATTAAACTTTATAAATACAATATTAGCACAATACTTAATTATTTTGCGTTTCATCAAAATCAATATGGGGTCAACACCAGATATCAATGCAATAATCTTAAAGAATTATTGAATTAACAGGCATACCTATCACAACAGAGTTAGAGGTTGTAGCATCCTATTGTGTGAGGATAAAGACCCTTTCCAGGGTCCTAGATTGCTGCTGAATCTTTTTCTTATCTGAAAGGGGCTCTTGATCCTTCCTAAGGAGATAGATGGCCATATTGTGATCTATCTTTCCATATATGAAGTAGGCACCAATCAGCTTGTGGCACTACCTACTGGGTGGACTTCCTGCAGTGAGGGCAACAGGTCTCCTTACCCTTCTATCCTGAGGGGGCTTGATATGAACCTCTCTTCCTGGCCTGCCTTAAAGATTGGCTAGAAGAAGGTCCTTTCCTCTTCATTTGTTTCTTCCTCTTCCTTTGGACCTCATACATATCCCTCTTAATCACCAGAGCCTTATTCACCATAGCATTGTATGTGGAGAGCTCAAATGCATTGACTACTTGCCTTAGCCTGGCCTGTAGTCCTTGAGTGAACCAAGTGATATTGGCTTTCTCTATGGTCACCATGTCAGGAGCAAACTAGGCCAACCTAGTGAATTCAGCTTCATACTAGGCCATGGAGAGGTTCTTCTACTCCAATCTAAGATAATCAAACTCTATCTAGCTCTGCACGCTCCTGGGAAGTATTTATCATAGAAAGCCTCATTGAACTCTCCTTATGAGCTAGCCCGACCGCCTAGTTGTAGTTCCTTTAGTAGCCACCAATCGTATGCTTCCCCTGAAGAGGTAGGTGGCTATCTGATTTGCTCCTCCTCCTAACTATCATGGGCCATGAAGGCCTTCTCTATCTTCTTTCCACCTCTTAGCATCAATGAGGTTGGTGGATCTAGCGAAGGGAGCAGGAGCTAGGCTCAGTAAAGCTACAACCCCCTCCTTGTCAGGGCTAAGGTGGAGCTGGTTGGGCAGGCTGAGTTTGCTGAGTAGGAGAGCAGATTGAGCAGGCATGACTAGCTAAACTTGCTGAATGGGAGGAGCAGGTTGAGCAGGTAGGACTTGCTGAAACTACTACTGCATGGCCTGAACTATCTGCACCACTCTTGCGAAAGCCTAAAGTAGCTCTACCTAAAACTGCTACTAGCCAATAGAGCCAGAACCTCTAAAAGCTTCTTGGCCTCCTGGTTGGCCAGGTTCTCCAACCCAAGAGCCCTCATCATGTTGCTGGCTTCGGGTGCGATGGACTATTCTTAATTCCTATCAAATTCATATTCCAATTAATATCTTCATACAACTCCAAATTTTAGGTTTTCAAAACATGTTGCTTGAGATTCTATAAGAGTTATTACCCTCCTAATATCATCCTAATGTTTTGCCTAGAATCAATCATTTGTTTGTCCTTAAGGTCAACCTAGGCTCTGATACCACTTAAAGCTGTCATGCCCTATACCTAGTGGTGGTGGGCCCAGCAGTGCTAAGCCACCGCATGCTAGGCATCCAGTAACATAACAAATAAGATAAAGAGGGATAATAACTATATGCCATTCAAAGGTCAACAACATTTTAATACAAACCATATTTAATAAGGTTTGGACTACATGCCAAAATATACAAGATCAATATTTGGAGCTACAATAAAATTCTGATCTATATTACTGTGATGGAAGCTCTACTACCCCAATTTTTTTTTCTCTTTAGTTTTGTGGCTTTAAAAAATATTGTGAGATTAAGCTCATACTCAATAAGTAAGCCTATTGTAACATAATATAGTGATTTCAATATTCAACAAATCAGGTTTTCATATGTCAAAATGCATGTTAAGCTTCCATAATTAAATATATGATATCATATCGCATATCATAACACAACACTCCATGTGTGTGTGTCCTCCACATATGACCCCTGTGGAGGTGAGTCCGGAGTCATATAGCATATCATGTCATATCATATCGTGTTATAGTAGACCATGGTGGTATATAATAGCATATTCACAAAACATCATTTTTATATCATATGTGCAAGATAATGTATTGTTGCAAAAATATAATCAATATATTTTTCACATTTACAATAGTTTGAAATTGTCAAAATATACATGTACAATTGTGTAATAATTTTGATGTACTAAATATTTTGTAGAATTGGTAATTTCAAATAATCATATCAATAATCAATTGCATGTATAAATTATCATTTTTTTTCAAAAATTAACAATTTCAAATAATCATATCAAATAACCAATTTCATATATAAAGTACCAAATATTTAGCAATTTCAAAATAATCAAGTCAAATAACCATTTCCATGTATGGGGTACCACAAATTCCATTTTTTTCATTGTTTAAATAATATTATACATAAATTAATTTTATCATTCCAAAAATGATATAATTTAAGAATAATTTATGAAAATCATTGTAATTGGCCTACTTACCTCCTAACCCTAATCCAAGGATGCAACTGTTTGGGGTCTTGAGTATCTGCAATATAATTTTTCATAATTTTATCCTTAAAGTTAGGATGTCAAAGTGATTCCTATACTCTATCCAGTTTAATCCTGGACTCTTGAAGCTTAAATATCTCTAAAGGAAAAGTTAATAGCCAATTTTGAAAAAAAAAAAAAAAGAAAAGAAAAGAAGGATTGAAAATTCCTTGCGGCGAATAAGGATGTTTAAGGTGCGAATTAGGCCAAAACCATTCCTCATGTAGTGATGGAGGTGAGGGTATGAGATAGGGACCGAGAATATAGTCTTCACTTCAAATCTACCCTATTACCATGACTAATTAGAATCATCGAACTCAAACGCTTTTGATCCCTACATCCACACCACCATTAATCTCCCTCCCCATATGTGTACTCCTATTTAGATTTTTCTTTTTCTTTTATAATAAAACAAATTAATATAAAAATAAATAATATTCATGATTTATCTTAAAGAAATATTATTTTATAAGAGTAGAAGATATAATATCAGAGTTAATTCCTTTCAGCCTCCTAAAGAATAGTGTATTTATACTATCCTCCCTAAACTTTTAAAAACTTACAATTGACCCCGTAATTATGATTTAATTATGCTTTACCATTGTAATTTAAATAGGCATTAAAGTTAACAGAAAAGTGGTCACATGACTATCATGTGACTGCTAAAGAGTGAAACAACAAATGCCAAACACAATCATAAAACAATATATGTTGTTTTAATTAAAATTGATTTAATTAAAACTTATTTAGGATCACTAAAGAGTAGTCATGTAACTACTTTTTCATTAAATTTATTAGATAGTAGTGCTGAAGTGCATATTAAATAGCAATTAGGAGGTCAATTGCGATTTTTTAGTTTAGAGGAAAAATAATGAATACACCCAAGGGGTTAAATGAAAGTAACCCAAAATACTTAGTTTTTTTTTGGCTTTTTGAGAATAAATTCTAGGCTATGGTTAACCTACTTTCATTCATGTAAGATTACAGGAAAATACTATTAATCATCTAGAAAAGAACAGTAGATAGATGGTAAAATGTGACGATAACCCTTTTAATCTTTTCACAATCATAAGCATCAAAAGGGTGGATGGACTTTTGTCAAATCTGAAAGAGAGAAGAGGGAGATGGTAAGACCCAAAAAGAAAAAGGAAAAAAAATTATGCTCACTAAAGTGATTCGAAAGCAAGAAAAATGATACGGCAACATCGATTATTCATCTATAAAAATGCTTGATGAAGATAAGTTGAAGGGAATTATTAAAATGTAGTATTTTAATTTAAAAAAGAGAGTAAAAACTCTTCTGTCACCTCTTGACCCCTCCCCCTTATCTCTGTCACTATGAAGGGGCTAAAAACTAGGTTGGAATGGATATCAAAGCAAGAAATAAGCCAAACATTGTGAGAAAATTATTGTGATCGCCATGAGATCGGTGGATAAAGTAAGGAGAAATTTTAAATATTTCGTCCTGAGTTGTAGTAAAGGGGAAAGAAGATGAGGGAATCCAAGAAGTAAGAAAGTTGGTCTTTAATATGGCTGTGATTGAGGAGTTGCTTAACTTAAGCAAGTAGACTCAAAATTGAGTTTGATTGCAAGCAATGATTAAAATAAACCTAGAGGTCCAAGAGGAATTCTTTCACTTGAAAATTTAGGTAAAGTCACTACAACAAATATTAGATATTTCAACACTAAAAAAGCTATTTTTGATGCTAAAAAGCATCGAAAAATATCATCCCAATGCTTGAAGTTGAAAATTTAGGTAAAGTCACTACAACAAATATTAGATATTTTGATACTAAATAAGATTTTTTTGATGCTAAAAAGCATCGAAAAATATCATCCCAACGCTTCTTCAAGCGTCGAGAAAAAGGGAGTGGGGGCGAAGTTTGCCAATGCTTGTTGAAAGCATCGGGAAAGAGAGAGAATTGCCGATGCTTTAAAGCATCGGCAACATTTTCTTTTGCAAAGCGCTGGCAAGAGAAATAATTTTTTAAAAAAATAAAATAACTCATGATTATCTCAAACATTAATCCTTTTTAACAACTCCCAAGATATACCAAAATTTAAAAATTAAACCAATCCTGATCAACAAGATATTTTGGATGGAGAAAAAGGCCCAGTGTTTACATACTTAAGATGGGACCTGGTTCCTGGTTTCTGGGGTCAAGCTAAGCAGGTAGTGACCCTTGGGTTCTACGCAGGAGCGCAAGGGCAAGATTTGGTTAAATCCAACCAAAAGAATATAAAGAAAAAGTGCAATGGAGAAACAGAGAGAGCGGAGAATGAAAAATGCCGAAGGAAGGTTAGAGCAAGAAAATGCAGAAAATAAAATAAAATAAATACAAGAAGAAAATGGGAAAATTGGCATGGAAGAGGGAACCGATCTTTGCTCCACCATGTATTGTCTCAAGAGGGAGAACAAGATGAAAAGGGGGCCATAGAGTTTAAGCGCCCGATTGGAATAGGGGATTCAAATCAACCCTTCTCCGTGTCTCAACCGAATGAAAGCCATGGCTCTTTGTCCACCAACCTAGCAAATTCCATGGATTTCGTCACCTGAGCAAAGAAGATCTGGAGGTTGGCGATCCGCTTGAGATGATCCATGAGGAGCTGCTTCGAGTCATACTCTTGAATCTTCTTCCTTGCCATCCACTCCTCCATGCTGGATCGTTTGCCGGATCTTCTTGAGGAGTTCACCATTAGCTTAAAATAAAATAGGGCAGGGAGGGGGCGAAAAGGAGAGAGGGAGAGGGACCCGCCTGGGGACTTTCCTTGCCACAAGAGGGTTTGGAGTTAAATGTTTTGGGGTTTTGAAAATTTTGGTGCTAAGCATTTGTATGTTGGCGTTTTGTGAAAATTGAAAAAGAGCAGAGGTAAAAAAAGTCCAATTCCGATGCTCATAAGCATCAGTAGCGTTACGTAGTGGGGTAGAAAGCATTTTCACGATGCTTATAAGTGTCATTATATCAGTTAGTTGCCGACGCTTTTACAAAGCATCAACAGCTTTCAGTATTTTCTATGGCACGTGGAAGAAAACATTGCCACGATACTTATAAATGTGTAAATTGCTACACCGGTCTGACGCTTTATGAAAGTGTCGACAACTTTCGGTATTTCCCGATGCTAATTGTGTAAACTGCTATACCGGTCTGACGCTTTATGAAAGTGTCGACAACTTTCGGTATTTCCCAACGCTACTAGGTAGTGTCGGGAAAAAAGTGTTGCCACAGCTAATTTTTTAAAGTAGCTTTGAAAAAAAAGTGTTGCCACAGCTAATTTTTGTTGTAGTGAGTAGAGCATTATCAGTGCTAATGTAGATTTTGAAAGCTTGAATTTTGTTTATTTTTTTATTTTCTTTTCTTAGTTATGGAAGTTAGGTGAGAAGCTAAGAGTCATCATAAAAATTCCCAAAAAACTTGCAAGATTGATAAATATTATTTAATTTTTCTTTTTTTCTTGGATAAATAATTAATGATATATAATTGTGTCCAATAAATCACATCAAAAGTCTATATAAGCAACCAAATTAACTTGATTTAAGGAATCTATTGATTTTGATAATCATTACGGACTATAGGAGAGAAAAATAACATGCATTTGAAATATACTTAAAGCAATTAATCTATCATCTTTTAATAAACACAACCATCTACGCCGTCATAGGTAAAAGTCCAAAAAAGATATATATTTCCAATAATCATAACAAATACTTATAAAATCATAAGCATAAATTAAAATTTTAATTATCTACACATATAACATATAAAAACAAATTAAATCTCAACACACATCAAATATAAATATCAACATCAAATTAAAATCTCCATAAAAAGTAAAAGAGATATATAATATTTGTTGATTGACCTAATGATAGATGACTTATAAGGTATTCCTAAGATCTCTAATTCAAAAAATCATAATAAATTCTAACAAAATCAATATATATATATATATATATATGAGGACCAAGGAACTAACCCCCATTCCAAGGTTCTGGACTTAGAATCGACTCTATGAGCCTTCAGAACAGAATCAATTTGATGCTATCAAATTGAATTGATATTGGTTCTTGGGTTACTTATCCCAATAAAAGGCATTGGGATAGGCCAACATCTGGCTACGCCTTAAGTTAGCCTTAAGACTAAAGTAAGGTTGGACCTAATAAATAAATTTTAGCTAAACTTATGTTGTTGCTAGGCCTAAGCTTTATGTTGAACTTAGGTCCATATTAGGCTGGACTCAAGATTTAGGTGAGACTCAGCTTGAGCTTTAGGTTGAAATACAAATAAATAAGGATCGAGCTTTAGGTTGGACTCAAGCTTGAGCTCAGGTCAAATTTTAGAAAATGGTTTTTTAGGATTGGTTTGGTCAAGAGTGTGTCTTGCCTCAGTCCAATTCCAATCCTAAGTTGACCCATAGCATCTAATATCTTGACCTAACATTAGGCTTGGTTAAGTAAAGACTAAGGTGGACACATTATTGTCGTGACTTAACCCAACTCATATTTTTGGTAATGCTTAGCCAATAAAATTAAGCTAAACTCATGCTTTTTGAATAATATTCTATTTATGCCTATTGATAAATAAAATATGTGGGAATTAATTTTATTGGTAGTAGATTAATTATTCAAAAAAGAACTAGCAAATATATAAATTTTGTCTCATATGGCAAGTATCAATACGAAATATTGTACTATACTCTTCAATTGATTATTCATCTATAAAAATGCTTGATGAAGATAAGTTGAAGGAATTATTAAAATTTAGTATTTTAATTTTAAAAAAAAAGTAAAAACTCTTCTGTCACCTCTTGCCCCATCCCCTTATCTCTGTCACTGTGAATGGGCTAAAAAAACTAGGTTGGAATGGATATCAAAACAAGAAATAAGCCAAACATTGTGAGAAAATTATTGTGATTGCCATGAGATCAGTGTATAAAGTAAGGAGAAATTTTAAATATTTCATCCTGGGTTGTAGTAAAGGGGAAAGAAGATGAGGGAATCCAAGAAGTAAGAAAGTTGGTCTTGAATATGACTAAGATTGAGGAGTTGCTTAAGCTTAAGCAAGTAGACTCAAAATTGAGTTTGATTGCAGGCAATGATTAAAGTAGACCTAGAGTACAAGAGGAATTCTTTCACTTCAAAATTTAGGTAAAGTCACTACAACAAATATTAGATATCTCGATGCTAAAAAGCTAATTTTCGATGCTAAAAAGCATCAGAAAATATCATCCCAACACTTCTTCAAGTATTGGGAAAAAGGGAGTGGAGGCGAAGTTTGCCGATGCCTATTGAAAGCATTGGAAAAGAAAGAGACTTGCCGACGCTTTAAAGCATTGGCAACATTTTATTTTGCCTACGCTTTAAAGCGTCGACAAGAGAAATATTTTTTTTAAAAATAAAATAACTCATGATTATCTCAAATGTTAATCCTTTTTAACAACTCTCAAGATATACCAAAATTTAAAAATTAAGCCAATCCTGATCAACAAGATATTTTGGATGGAGAAGGAGGCCAGGGTGTTTACATACTCAAGATGGGACCTGGTTCCTAGTTCCTAGGGTCAAGCTAATTAGGAATTGAGATAGAAGTAGGTAGTGACCCATGGGTTCTACACAGGAGCGCAAGGGCAAGATTTGGTTAAACTCAACCAAAAGAATATAAAGAAAAAGTGCAATGGAGAGATAGAGAGAGCGGAGAATGAAAATGTCGGAGGTAGGTTAGAGCAAGAAAATAAAATAAAATAAAATAAAATAAATACAAGAAAGAAGTGGGGAAGTCAGCATGGAAGAGGGAACCGATCTTTGCTCGACAATGTACTGTCTCATCAGAGAGAACAAGACGAGAGGGGGTCGGAGAGTTTGAGCGCCTGATTGGAATAGAGGATTCACGTCAACCCTTCTCCTAGGTCTCAGCTAGATGAAAGACATGGCTCTTTGTTGCCAACCCAGCAAAGTCCATGGATTCGTCACCTGGGCAGAGAAGATCTGGAGGTCGGCTATCATCTTGAAATGCCCCACGAGGAGCTGCTTCGAGTCATACTTCCAGATCTTCTTCCTTGCCATCCCCTCCTCCTCCATGCTGGATTGGTTCACTGGATCTTCTTGAGCAGTTCACCATTAGCTTAAAATAATAAAACAGGGCAGGGAGGGGGCGGAAAAGAGAGAGGGAGAGGGGCCTGCCTGGGGACTTTCTGGGCCACAAGAAGGTTTGGAGTTAAATGTTTTGGGATTTCAAAATTTTTTTGCGTTGAGCATTTGCATGCTGGTGTTTTGCAAAAATTGAAAAGGAGCAAAGGTAAAAAAAGTCCGATGTTGATGCTTATAAGCGTCAGCAGTGTTACGTAGCGGGGAAGAAAGCATTCCATGATGCTTAAAAGGGTTGTTATATCAGTTAGTTGCTGACACTTTTACAAAGCATTGGCAGCTTTCAGTATTTTCTATGGCACATGAAAGAAAAAGTTGCCACGATGCCTATAAGTGTCTTTACACTGGTAAACTGCCGATGCTTTGTGAAAGCGTCGGCAGCTTTTGGCACAAAGCATCGGTAGCTTTTGGTATTTTTGTTGTAGTGAGTAGAGCATTATCAATGCTAATGTAGATTTTGAAAGCTTGATTTTTCTTTTACTTTTTTATTTTTAATACACTAAAATATATTTTCTTAGTTATGGAAGTTAGGTGAGAAGCTAAGAGCCATCATAAAAATTCTCAAAAAACTTGCAACAATGATAAATATTATTTAATTTTTCTCTTTTTCTTGGATAAATAATTAATGATATATGATTATGTCCAATAAATCACATCAAAATCTATATAAGCAACCAAATTAACTTGATTTAATGAATCTCTTGCTTTTGATAATCATTACGGACTATAGGAGAGAAAAATAACATGCATTTGAATTATACTTAAAACAATCAATCTATCATCTTTTAATAAACACAACCATCTACGCCATCATCGGTAAAAGTCCAAAAAAGATATATATTTCTAATAATCATAACAAATACTTATAAAATCATAAGCAAAAATTAAAATTTTAATTATCTACACATATAACAAATAAAAACAAATTAAATCCCAACACACATCAAATATAAATATTAGCATCAAATTAAAATCTTCATAAAAAGTAAAAGATATATATAATAATTGTTGATTGACCTAATGATAGATGACTTATAAGGTATTCCTAAGATCTCTAATTCAAAAAATCATAATAAATGCTAACAAAATCAATATATATTATATATAATTTGAGGACCAAGGAACTAACCCCCATTCCAAGGTTCTTGACTCAGAATCGTCTCTATGAGCCTTTAGAAGATAATCTATTTGGTGCTATCAAATTGAGTTGATATCGGTTCTTGGGTTACCTTATCCCAGGGTGTTTACATACTCAAGATGGGACCTGGTTCCTAGTTCCTAGGGTCAAGCTAAGTAGGAATTGAGATAGAAGTAGGTAGTGACCCTTGGGTTCTACACATGAGCGCAAGGGCAAGATTTGGTTAAACTCAACCAAAATAATATAAAGAAAAAGTGCAATGGAGAGATAGAGAGAGCGGAGAATGAAAAATGCCGGAGGTAGGTTAGAGCAAGAAAATGCAGAAAATAAAATAAAATAAAATAAATACATGAAGGAAGTGGGGAAGTCAGCATGAAGAAGGAATCGATCTCTGCTCACCATGCAATGTCTCATGAGAGAGAACAAGACGAAGAGGGGGTCGTAGAATTCGAGCGCCTGATTGGAATAGAGGATTCACGTCAACCTTTCTCCTGGGTCTCAGCTAGATGAAAGCGATGGCTCTTTGTTTGCCAACCCAGCAAAGTCTATGGATTCGTCACCTGGGTAGAGAAGCTCTAGAGGTCGGCAATCTGCTTGAAATGCTCCATGAGGAGCTGCTTCGAGTTGTACTCCCAGGTCTTCTTCCTTGCCATCCCCTCCTCCTCCATGCTGGATCGGTTTGCTGGATCTTCTTGAGGAGTTCACCATTAGCTTAAAATAATAAAACAGGGCAGGGAGGGGGCAAAAAAGAGAGAGGGAGAGGGCTTGCCTGGGGACTTTCTAGGCCACAAGAGGGTTTGGAGTTAAATGTTTTGGGGTTTCAATTTTTTTTTTGCGTTGAGCATTTGCATGCTGGCATTTTGCAAAAATTGAAAAAGAGAAAGGTAAAAAAAAGTCCGATGTTGATGCTTATAAGCGCCAGCAGCGTTACGTAGCAGGGAAGAAAGCATTTCCATGATGCTTAAAAGGGTCGTTATATCAGTTAGTTGCCGACACTTTTACATAGCATTGCAGCTTTCAGTATTTTCTATGGCACATGGAAGAAAAAGTTGCCACAACACCTATAAGTGTCGTTACACTAGTAAATTGCCGATGCTTTGTGAAAGCATCGGCAGCTTTTGGTACTTTTGTTGTAGTGAGTAGAGCATTATCAACGCTAATGTAGATTTTGAAAGCTTGATTTTTTTTACTTTTTTATTTTTAATACACTAAAATATCTTTTCTTAGTTATGGAAGTTAGGTGAGAAGCTAAGAGCCATCATAAAAATTCTCAAAAACTTGCAACATTGATAAATATTATTTAATTTTTCTCTTTTTCTTGGATAAATAATTAATGATATATGATTGTGTCCAATAAATCACATCAAAAGTCTATATAAGCAACCAAATTAACTTGATTTAAGAAAGAATTCCTTCCTCTTCTTTTTCAGCCAAAACTATCCCTTTTAACATCAATAACCAGTCTCAGAAAAATAAAAACCATGGAGAGAAAAGGGGTAAAAGATTAGAAAGAAATCATTCTTCTTTCTTTTAAACTAAAAGTCATCCCTTTTAGTGCTCATTATCAGCCCCATAAATTGGAAGCCATAGAGAGAAAAGGGAAGGAAGATAAGGAATGAAGGTTAATTAGGAAGAGGTCATCAACATTCCTTTTAAATTTAAATTTAAAATTTGAATTCAAAATTTAAATTCAAACATGAATTTAAATTTTAGTTTAAAATTTAAATTCGTAATTTTGAACTCAAACGTGTAAGAAAGTTAACATTGGGCTCAATTGAACTAAATTGAGCCTAAACTAAATTACATTTGATTTGACCCAAATTATCATAGCTCAATTAAATTGAGCAAGCCAGCAATGTATTATCAATTTAATCCTTCAATTAATTACTAACATTTAGTTTCTCAGTCATCAAGTCAGGCAGAATCCCCTATGGTGTGTGATCCCATAGGTTCGAATACTAAGTCAGTAGCACTAAAATACTTCTAATACTAATCAAAGTTGCCATCTAGTAATCACACCCAACGTCTGGATAGGCCAAAGGTTACAGAGCAACAATCAAGAACCTTTGACATATGGTTAACATATAATTCATCCCTTTGACTCTAAATGCTTAAGATGACTTAGGTTTAACTGTCAACCCTTAATCAGCTCATCCATAAAGTGTCTCAACTTCATAAATCCTATGACTTCTCATAAGGACTACCCTGGCCAAGGTTTTGCTAAATTAAAACACAGTGAGGCATTCACTCCAAACTATTTGGATGAGTCAATCCTATCTTAAACTACTCACTATTTCATATGTACATGACTGTACCCAGAAACCTTCTATCACTGGATTAAAAATTTAGGTAGTTCAGCACCAAAGTATAGTAGGTTGCCTACAAGCTACCATAGTGATCTCAGGTCAGAGGAACACTTATATCCATATCCCTTCGAAAATACTTTTTGCAGAAGAGCATTCTGTAGATTAATCATGTTTAGCAAGATGTCATATACCTCGCCTGCATATTATACTTGTATCAACACACTCCTTGGTAAAGAGGACAACCAACCCATATGGCATACAACGACCTATACTTGATACAAAGTTATCCTATAACTACATATCATTTGGTTGCGATCATTTTAAGAACCACTCAATAAACCCTCTCTTTATTGAATCGATTATAGTTCTAAAGACTCCATCACAAAAGAATTCATTTCAAAAAGATACAATATAATGAACCACCAAATAAATATTTTATTAATTAATAATTCATATATATTTATAACTTGCACAAGCATCTACATATTAGTTGATTGACTTTAGGACACTATTCCCAACACCTTCCTCTATAGGGAAGGTATAGAGAGGATACACATTTAAGGTGTCCAATTATGTGAACGTAGTGTATGATGTGGATATTAGTAAAAAAAATATATATATATTAATTATAGTAGTATAGTGGATTTGTTTTGAAATAGTATTTTTTAAATACTATATAGCATTTTCTTTCAAATTATTTTGAGCATATGATATGCGTGATTTGATAAAATGATGAGATAAATTTGAATTATTGAAGCTTGATATGTATTGGATTTGTTAAAGTCTTGGAATGGCTATATTATGTTACAATAAGCTTACTTACTAAGTGTGAGCTCATTTAAATCTCACAATATTTTTCAAAGCCTCAAAACTAAAGAAGGCAACAACTGAAATAGTTTGGAGCAACATTTATGTGAAAAGATTACATATATTACATATAACCTCAATATGATTTTATAATTTGGCTTGTTGCCCAAAACTTGTACTAAGAATGTTTTGAACTAAAATGATATATAGTTATTATCCCTCCTTGTATCTATTGTACTATTATTGGATGCCTTGCATATGTCTAGCATGCAGCGGGTTATCAGGAGGTAATCGACTCCATACCAAGGGTAGTTGGACTTTGCAGATCGAAGGAAATTGTTGTTGTCAACGTCTGTTAAGGAGTCCCCAAACACAAATATGACTGTTGAGCTCATTGCAGTGGCCATGGCAATGGAGATGGTGAGAGTGAGAGCAATGATCATGGTTGCCATGAGCTGCCATATTTTCTTTACAAGACTTCATCTCTGGGTGGTGGGCTGTTTGTCATTGTTGGGTTTTACAGGGTGATGGGTGCAGTAAAGCCATAATGATTTTAACAAGTTTGGCTTTACTCTGTGCACTTATTTCCAGTCCTTGGTGAAGAAATCAGCAAATCTAATTCTTACAAGAAAAGATAAAGAGAATCGAAAGGCATCAGCATGAATTTGAAGAAGGGTAGCGAGGTGGTGATGCGATTGTTAAGGACTTTTGCTAACAGTTGGCATTTTTTCTTTTTTTTCTTTTTGTGTTTCTTGATATGAGGTTACAGCTTATTATAGAAAGTTTCAGGAGACAGAGGCATGATGCGAGTAAATTATACCAACTCTAAGGTACATCCTCTGATCTGTAAACCATTTCTAAAACATCCTTTTTCTTTTAATTTTATTTTAGGTTGAGGGAGGCCAAAACATATACAACCATCCCTTAACTATCAATTTTTTTATTTGTTCTATTGCACCTTATAACTAAATGTTAATTAAGTGACAAACCTCTCTAAAAGTGATGAGTTATGGTCCAACAAACCTAATTGGGCTAAATTGAACGGCTTCCATGGCATGGCAGAATGGTGCTCCCTCAAACAGGTCGAATCTGGGTGGTTGCACTAGGTGCGCAGTGTGGAGATTAACCCCAGACATTTTGAAGTACAACAAACTGTCATCAAGGCACTCGAAGGATTCTTGCATTAACATCCAGTAATTCTCCGCCTGTTTTCAAACGCAGCATGTTGTTTTTTTTTTTTTTTTGAAATTAAAAAAATTGGCTTCACTATTTTCAAAATTAAAGAATTTAAAATTTTCAAATATAATTTTTCTGATTTCCTTTATATCCTTTCCACTATTTCAGCTTCTTCACCACTGTAACTGTCGTTTCTAACTCTACAGATATTAATTGCCACCATTGTCACAATTGCCTCTATTAGTCTCTCCATTTTACTATCATCACCGCCATCACCAAAGATTAGAAGAAGTTTTTTCATACAAAATTAAAATAGTTTGAGTACACTGAGCATGTCTTCTTCTTCTTTTAATGCATGCAGCATGTTTGATAATTTTAGAAAGTTTAAAACAAAAGCAGATAAAGAGTCATTTGTTTTCTGCTTGTAAAAGCAGAAAAAGTGAAAATGATGTCAAAAGCAATCAAAGGAGCAGGTGAGATCATTACAGTAATTTTCACGTAGATTCAAGTTTAACAAAGGAAATTCAAAATAGTTGCATCAATAAAGCCATGAAATAATATAGTAGAAAACAAGAAGTATTACCGCATCCATTAGGGTCTCCACAAGAACCTGGCTATTTATCATCACCACTTTACTCTCTCTCGAGGCCTCAGACACGAATCCAGCAGGCTTCACGCTGGTGATGCAAGGAAACATTCGTTTGTATTCATCATAATTTAGCACCTCTTTACCAGCTTCCAAGCTGGGGACCCAAAGGGGCTCCCCATTCGAGGCATCTTTATTAGCTCCTCCACTGCAGCCAATGCGAGCTCCAAAAGTATCCGTCTCTCATGTGGCATATCTGCACCACACAAGGTAGCATAGTTCCTCGTTTGAAGGAGTAGCCATGGAAGCTAATGGGCTGGAGACTCTTGGAACGAAGCTGGGGACGGAAGGCAAAGTAGGGGTTGTCATACCAAGCCTAGCGTAGCCATTGTTACCGATGGCAAGCTCTAATGCGGAGTTGGGCAACGTAAGAGGCATGGGGCTGTCCAAGGAAGTGATAGCCCTTCCCAAAAACTTTCTAGAGAGGAAAAGCAGCATGCGGCTGCGAAAGAAGCTGAGCACAGCCATAGGTTTGGAGCTTTTCCATGGAGACCTGTCCTCCACAGGGCATTTAGGTATGGATGGTATCAGACGGTCGAGGACATCATGTCCCAAATGCCTCCGTTTCTTCATCTTGAAGGTCGCTCTACTTCGAAACACCAAAGACGGTAGAGGAAGCCAAAGGAAAGGCTCTGATCGATGATATGGAAAGGAAACAAAGCTAGCAAATGGAAAGAAGAATGCGGTGAGGACGGGATGGCTCAAAAACCGACCCCTCTTCGTACGCTTTTATAGAGGGTTCCAGCATTTAACGTCTAGGTTCTCGAGTGTTCGAATGGAGCGTCCGAATTAAATTTGAGCTTATTTTTCTCGAGGTTGAGTGTTCGAATGGAGAATCCGAATTAAATATTTGAGATCATCTTTGTCGAGGGTCCAGCATTTAATGTCTAAATTTGAGCTTATCTTTGTTAAGGGTCCAGCATTTCATGTCTATGCTTTCGAGTGTTCGAATGGAGCGTCTGAATTAAATTTGACCTATCTTTATCTTTCAGGATTATCCTCTATTCTGGAATAATTTAATTTGTCACATTTATCCTACCTATTTTCTAGTTTGTTCAATGAATAATGTTTATGGTCCTTCTTGAGTGTTCCAAATTAATTCTGGGATATAATGTCTATATATAGCCCTTCAATCTTTTTAATGTCTATATCCATTTGGCTAGCAGTCATCCTTTTTTTTTTGCACTAAATTTTTAATTATATACCATAATTATAAATAAAGTAAAATTATTTTATTACTATTAATATATGGTTCTCAAGAGTTCTAACCTTAATGAATTTTTTAGGTTTCATGCTTAAAATTTAATCAATCTTATAATGATCCTATAGGTTGATATTTTAATGAATCTCGATTCAGACTCTCTTTACTAACACCTCATAGCTTAAAGCTTCATCAGTATCTAATTCTAGAGATGCAAAATAAGATGGATCATGTTTGACGTAGTAGAGCTGCTATAGAAGCCATGTTAGGCCACCTCCCTAAAGTTCGTAGGCCGTTTCGGTACAATGGATCATAATGGGCCTGAAACGCAAGCTTGGCTTGGTAGGCTGCCACCTAGGGTTTATTGAAAAGGAGTAAAATATCTTTCTCCAACAACCAAAACAACTAATTAGAAAGGATTTTTTGTTTAATTTTCAAAATACCCTTATAATAACCAAAAATAGCTCGTTTCTAAAAGTAGTCTTTTTTTGTTAAGAAACTTTTTTATCATTTCCAATGGCCATATACGGTTAATTTCTAAGGTTATTTGGATCATTTGAAATCCTCTAGCATTTATAAATAGGCCTCAACCCTTCTTCCTCATCCCACATCAAACCACAAGCTCTCCAAAGATCTCAAATGCCTTTTTCATCTTCCTACAAGTTTTCAAATTCTTTTAAGCTGTTTTAATTTTTTTCTAACTTTAGTTAGCTGTCCTAATATCTCTATCTACTATCTACTTTGACTTCTATCTTCTGCAATCAATAATTTCTAGTGCTGATAGCAATTTCCAATCTCGTCGCTAAGGGTTCGAGTTTGATATTGACATGGTGAAGTATGACACACTCCAGCCAGTATTCCTTGCCCACTGTTGCCATTGTTGTAATATCAATAGCCATTAGATCCAAAGTTAAACCCATGACCTCTAAATTTTGGAAGCATTTCAGCATTGAGGATATCGCCAATAAGGAGCTTCGTGCAATTTGTAAAGTCTATACAAAGAACCATAGCTATGACACTTTCAAGGGAATCGATCATTTGATCTGCCATTGAAAGGACCTTTAAATTTGTTTGGTTATATACTTGCATTAAACTATATATATATATATATGTATGTATGTATGTATGTATGTATGTATGCATATTGGTTACTCAATCTTAGTGGTCTCCTACCTTATTTCATTTATGACTGTGATCCTATAAACAACACCTAAACAAAGGCGTCTTCAGTAGTCTAATAGGATAAACATTAATATAATTCTATGCTTTACACCCATGTGCAGTGTGGAGTAAATGCCAATTGTCGCTGACGGTGAATCCTATAAACACTCACTTCATACCATTGCAAATTTTTTCATAAAATGAACAATTCTTTAACCACAACAACCATTCATATAACTAAGTAAATTCTAATCAGTTTTCCCTTGTAGAGCTAGTCCCTTTTTTGGAACTATATTTTATCCAATATATTTTCTCTCCATCTGCCACAGGAGGGGCCAAAGAAAGAATTTTCTTGGAGCTACCAGAAATCCTTGACCAACCTTCTCTAATTCATGGTATCCATAGAATGGATGAATGGATGCAGCACTCTATACGACATGCACTTAAAAAGATAGATCAAGTGTAGCTCAAAATACAATATATGGAAATATTACGGGACCTATGCATTTAAAACTTTCCTTTCATTTGAAGGAACATAACATATGCATCAATAAACAAATGATTAAAATTTTTCATTGTGTGTTTACTGCCTTGGTAATAGTTGAACACCTCTTTTGAAATTACTTTTTCCGAGTGCACACAAACCCCTATAAAATTTAACTTTGTAACAACTGATGAAAATTGGGAGTGATAGCCAATCAAAGAGGCAAAGAGGCAGGGGCGAGTTCGGATGCTAGGGCAAGAGCTTGTTGAATGTCGGGATCAGTGAAGAGAAACTTGCAAAAGTAATCCTAAACTTTTCTTTTTGTTTAACTTTGGTCCCTATAGTTAAACAGGGGAGACACCAATAGTTTTTGCCCCACGTGGCAATACACGTGGCATTTAGGTGGCAAAACTAATTTAAAATCCATGACTAACCCATGAACCCATTAACCTAATATCTAATAATTAATAAAAAAATAAAAACAACCTCTTCCACTGCCCCTTCCCATCCTACTCCTTCCTTACATTGTAGCCTCCTCCGTCTCCCTCACCTGGCCTCGGGCCTCCTCCGTTCTCCCCGCTGTCATGATCCTTGTATTATGCACCCATGCAACCCCCCTCCTCCTCGCAACCTTCTTCCCTCCCCGCCTACTCCTCCCTAGCATTGTAGCCTCCTCCATCCCCCCCTCCCCTCAGCAACCTTCCTCCCTCCCCACGCCCTTCTCCATCCCACTGCAGCACCCATCATGCCGCCCTCCTCCGTCCTAGAGCCTGATAGGGAGTTATGTTGATGTCTTTCCATAAAAAAAAAGCCTTTGGTTTCCAATGCAGAGGGACAATTTATGATTTTTAATGGCAACAATTTAAAGGCATTAGGAAAAAGAATGATTAGTTTGGAGGCACTAGTTGAGTTGGCTCAGACAAATCCAAATGTGGTGCACCACTGCAAGTTCTAGTTGAACTACTAAACATGTTAAATTACAAGTCATTCTTAAAAACTAGAAAGAAAAAATGAAAATTGTTCTAAAGTTCCACTCCATATTTAAGTAATCTTCTCTTCAATCTGTAGTTGGATGCTGTGTTCTGCAATCAAGCATATGCTGACTCTGCAGTACAAGGAGTTTTTTATAAAAACCATGATAAGATGGAATATTTGCTGGCGAGTCTCTAGGATGACCTGTATACAAACAATGGAAACTAACATCCAAGCTCAGGAAAGTCATTTTGAACAAGAATATAACTCATTATATTTTATATCTATAGATCTTTTTCATTTTTGACAAATAGTACACTTTCAATTTAATTGACCATCATGACCTCCATCTTTGGATGAATTTTGTGGAAACATTCCCCTATCTATAGGTCTAGTATCTAGAACTAGATCTGTACTCAAATCAATTCCTCTATCAGAGGTGATAAGTCTATTTATTATTTCAATTTAACCATTAAAATAAATATTAATTCTTTTAAATTTATTAAGAATTGATACCTTTTATGAATGTTTGCAGAAAAAGAAGCCTATAGATGGAAAGAGCTCAATTTTGAAGTCCAACGATACAAACGACACTCAAATCAAAATTTGTATGCCAAAAAAGGAAAGAAGATATGATTTCTCATGACTCTCGATACAAACTAAGGCAGGTGATTGGAATGGATGGTTGAGGAGTTTTCTTATAATATCTTAATGATCTTGAGCCTAATTTTCTCCAACTTTGAATAGGAGGAAGCCCTAAACAAGCTCTATAAAAGAAGGACCTAAGGCAGTAGTTTGGAAGGAAGAAGTTTTCTACAAAGTTTCTTTTCTTCTTCTTTTATTTAAATCATTGTACTTAGGCCTAGGAGAGAAAAATTATAGAGGGAATGCTGGTAGCAGCAATGCGTGGCTAGATTCCTTCAACTTAGGATGATGATGAGGCCTGTAACTAGATTCTATCTTTCTTTTTGTTCTTAATTTTTATGCAATAAAAACATACTCTTCTTTTATATATCTTTCAAGTTATTTTTTTGATCGAGGTTTTGATCTGGTATACACAACCTGTACCCTTTATCGATGCACCATGATCTCAGGATATGTACATGCCTAAGAAAGATAGATCGTAGTATGATAGTTTAGACCTCTAACTTTGTAAATAATTAGATAGTTTATACTCTAAAAGGATGTGATGTATTCTTCTTATAATACGTGCCTGATAAGAGATAAATTATTCTAACCTTGAATTTAAAAATTATTGCTAGGGCAATATAAAGAAAAGAAGATAAAACCTATTTGCATGGTGGATTTGAATTCTTGGGTCGCTTTCTCTATTGTTTTAATTTTAATTAATTAATTATCTTTTAATAACCGCTATTCTTAATATAATCCTCTACAGATAAATTTTTTTTTTTCATAAAATAATTATCCATGATCTTCGAGGATATGATCCTGATTCACTACTAGCTATAGTAGTGAGTAGGTTTTATTTTTAACCACTAATGACAGCGATCAATTTTTGGCACCATTGCCAGGGATCTAAGCATGATTAGTTCATGAAAAAAATAAAAATAAAAAAAATTATTATGAATTTTATCTTAATTTTATTCTTATTTTATTTTTTATTGTTTCATTATTATTCATGCTTCTATATAAAAGAAAAGAGTAAAAAAATTCTTTTTTTGTTGAATAGTTATTGCTCTCTTTATCTTATTTCTTTTTTTTTAGTTACCTTAATTATTAGATTTTTTTATTTTTTAATATAAAAAATTACTTTTCTTCTATCATAAATCTATTTTTAACCTAATTAACCTTTTCTTTTAATTAACTTACCTTAAAGAACCTAAAAGAAAACCCTAATACACTTTTCATAAAACATAATTAATTTAAGAAAAAAAAATAAATATATAAATATAAATAAAATATAATAAAAAAGTTATTTTATTTCTATGCTTAGATTGATTTAGGTAAATTTATTTTCTGTAAAACTTAAAATATTTTTATTGACATCTCATAATTTCTTAGGGAATTAGAAACATAATCATAAAAATCTAAAAAAAAATAATTAGATTAATTTTGTTTGATAACTTCAAGAGTTTGACATTTGCTTGTTGCATAGCATTTTCATAATTAACTTTAAGGGCGCAAACCCTAATCAAGATAAGGTGAGGAGTTGATCACCCTTCCTTGGCCCACAAACCATATCCTTCATTTTGTATTAACCCAAGCCTTTAACTCTAAAATTAACTAGACGTCAGCCCCTAAGAAACTCAAGCTCAATAGGATAAGGCATCCGAAAGAGTTAGACCAGGTGGGATTGACTGATTAACTAGTGTCTAGAAAAGGAAAGAAAAGTAGTTATTTAATTTGTTTCGTTCTCTTACCTAGTAAGCAACGAAGGGACCTCCATTGATCTTTCCCTTAACTGGCTAGTTGATCAACTAATTTTTGACTTAGAGGGCTCCAAGGTGGTATTGAAAGTTAGGAGCTGTCTAGATCTAGGTTAAGCCTAGAGTAGAGAGTTTAATCTTTGTTAACTTAATTGCTAATAATTATTAAACCCTAACTAAATTATTCTTCATTGCTCTTAGTTCTAGGAATCTTTTAGGATATTTTCTTTAGAATCTTCTCCTTTCTATTCTATTATATTAGTTAAAAAAAAAAGAAAACTAAATTATTGTTTCTTTAGAGCTTATATGTAGGGTGTACGCTTGGTCGCCGATCGTTACAACCCAACCTCATACCCTTGGATCCTAAAATAGAGAGAACTTATAGAGCAAACAGAGCATGCATTATGGATCTTAATCAAGAAAATAATCCACTATGTCAATTGAAGCAGTACTTCACCCATTCAATATACATATTTATGATGCATACAAGTATCCTCAGTAGAGGTTGACCAATATGAAATTAAGTCCAGTGTAATCCAAATGTTACCAGCTTTTCATAGACTTACAAATAAAGATCCCTACAAACACTTTGATGAATTCTTGAAAATTTGCTCAACTGTCAAGATTCAAAATTTCTCCGATGAGGCACTTAGGCTTAAGTTATTCCCTTTCTCCCTAAAAGATAGAGCTAAGTATTGGTTAAAGTCACTAGACATTGTTATAATTTCAAATTGGGACCAACTTTAGAGGAAATTTCTTAAGAAATACTTTTATATAGGAAAAACGAATCAAATCAAAAAGCCATAAACAGTTTTTTCAGTTAGAGAAAGAAATGTTTCATGAAATACGAAAGAGATTAAAAGAATTAACTAGAAAATGTCCGCACCATGCAATACCTAAATGGCAATTAGTTCAATATTTTTATGATAGATTGTCAGAAAGGCACCGACAAATGGTGGATGCCTCATGTGGAGGAATATTTATGCTTAAAAATGAATATGAGGCATGGCAATTTTTAAAACTCTAAGTAAAAATTTCTTGCACCATATGTAGACTGTCAGTAGAGATCCTCCCACAGAACCTAAGAAAGGTGGAATATACAATATATGTTAGTCTATAGATATCTATAACAAAATTGATAAACTATCCAAAAACTTGAATGAATTCTACAAGTTAAAATACATCATCCCCATCTACTCAATTACATGAGATTTGTATAATCTGTTCAAGTCTGATCCATTCCATAGGTGAATGTCCAGCCGCATACTAATTTTCTGAGCTTGTTCAGGAGCAAGCCCATCAAGCCCAAACCCAAATGGCTCCTAGATCAAGAATGATCTATATTCGAATACTTACAATCCTAGCTGATAAAATCACATAAATTTTTCATGAAAACCCCAATCTATCATTAGTCAACATTAATTAGGCCTAACCATCAAGAGACCCAATTCAAAAGCATGTCGTATTTCAATATCCAAGTGCTTCTCAACCTTGACCAAATAATTATGATCCTACTTTCAAAATAAGGTGTTACAAGCATTGAAAGGGCTAGAAATGAATACTCAAAACCTTTACTCACACACACAATCCATTGCAAAACAAGAAACCCAGATAGGTCAACTAGCCAAACATTTAGTGAAAGAGAATGGGGTAAGCTATCGAGTCAGCTTGAAGCTAACCCTAGGAACCTAAACATCCAATGATCAAAACAAGAAAACCAGATTAAGCAACTAAGTGTCATTCATACATTAAGATTTGAGAAACAAATAGATAATTAGGTGGGTACATATGAAGAAGAAGAATTAGAAGTCTCACCACTTGAACAACTTATTAGCTAGGTCAGCCCAAAATACTGAGGCATCAAAGTCTAATGTAATGCCCAACCCACTAGTTGAGCCTATGTCAGAAGGAGATAAACAAAAAAAATAGGGTTGTAGCACCATTTCAAATAAACTTAAGTCCAATCGAAATTCAGTTTAATTCAATAAAATTTTGGAGGTCTTTAAGCAAGTTAAAGTGAACATCCCCTTACTGGACATGATCCAATAGGTCCCAGCCTATGCCAAATTTCTTAAGGATCTATGTACCAAAAAGAAGACCACCAATGTGCCCAAGAGAACCTTTCTAGTAGCCAATGTGAGCTCTTACCTATCAAACATATGCCAGTGAAATACAAAGATCCAGGATCATCCACTATTTCATGCATTATGGGAAACACCCTCATAAACAAGGCTCTATTAGATTTAGGGATGAGTGTTAATATATTGTCATACTATGTATATGAGCAACTAGGGTTAGAGAACTAAAGCCTACAGAAATGACTCTACAACTAGAAGATCACTCTTTGAAAGTACCCAAGAAAATAGTAGAGGATGTGTTGATCAAAGTTAGTGACTTTATCTATCCGGTGGACTTTGTAATTTTAGAAACTAAGCCGATGATCTCAAAGAGCCATCCTAGTGATTTTAGGCAGACCATTTTTGGCCATAGCTAATGCCCTAATTAATTACCAAAATGAATTAATGAAACTTCTTTTAGGAATATGTTAATTGATCTTAATATTTTCAATCTTACCAATACACATCAAACAAAGGACTCAAATTATGTTCAGGATAATGTTTATAATCCAATTGACCTTAGTGACGAAGATCTTAACCTAAAAATCTGCATAAACCAAGATAGAGAGCAAATTAATGAGGTTGCTATAATTGATAAAAAATCAAAATAGAAACTTTCAACTGAACCACTAGAGAAAGTACCTGAACCATTAAAGGAACCACCCAAATTAGAACTGAAACCACTTTCCAAGTATCTCAACTATGCATACCTAGGTCCATCAGAAACCCTGCTTGTGATTATTTTAACAACCTAGAGATCATGGCTAACATAAAAGGGATTAGCCTCTTGATCGTTCAACATAGGATTCACTTAAGGGAGAAAACCCAGCCTATAAGAGACCCCCAAAGAAAACTTAAACCAACCATGAAGGAAGTAGTAAGGAAAGAGATCATCAAACTCCTTGATAATGGTAATCAAAGCGAGCTATGATGTCTAGCTGAAGATGTTAAACTTAGCGCTTTTTGGAAGGCAACCCAAAATTTTTATGTTCTCACCTTTATTTTCATGATTCTTATTTCTAGGAATAAGAGACTGCTTTGCATGGTCACTCCTAACATTACATGAGGCATATCTTATCCAGGTGGTATTTCTTCTTATTTTATTCTTTCTTACTCCATTGAGGACAATGGAAATTAAGTTGGAGGGTAAGAAAAACCTTTTTCAAAAATATTTTGAAAACACCTTGGTAAATTTTAAAAATTTTAAATTTTTTTATAAATCATGCGCCATGAATGAAATTCTTGAGCAAAATTAAATAAAAAAAGGTAATAAAGTTAGAAAGTATTGGCTAATTACTGTAGCGAGCCAAGGAGCAGATTAGCTGTTAGACTTTTAGTAGCCTATTAGGTCATCTAAAGGCTATTAGCACTTTCATTGCACATGCACACTGACAAGGTAAACTAGGTATTAGTTTTTAGGTCAATTGGAGATTCAATTATTACTAAAAATTGGTAATTGATATGCACCCCAATGATAAAAATTTAAATTTAAGGAAAGAGATACCTGCCTAATAAAAAAATAAAAAAATATGTATATGTAAAAATAAAAAAAAGTAAGTCCAAACATTATTTTTTTCATCGAGTAATCAGGTACTGTCGCCTAACTAAACATTGTTGTTTACATCAAAAAATGGGCAGTGTGAAGATATCACTAAAATTATATATATATATATATATAGGCAGTGTGAAAGCTGCCTCAGATCATGTGCTTAATTTGAGGGTGTACAAAAAAATTGATCAAAGTAAGTGATAAGCAAAGTACCATTGTTCCCTATAAGCTGGTACCGAAATGCTAAGTTAGCCATCACAAACACAAGTGTTGTAGATCTATGGATGAACTTTAAGAAAGTTCTAATAGTTTTGACTGTGGAATTTACTTCAAAAACTCAATACTTAGTGATACTGGCTAGCTTCTTTCAACCTTAAGCCTAGATTTAATTTTGCAATAGAGAATCTTAGTGACACATTATTTTATTTTAATTATATTGCTAAGGAACTACCAATGATTAAGTTGAGAGGTGTGATAAGTCTATTTATTATCTCAATTTAACCATTAAAATAAATATTAATTACTTTAAAATTATTAAGAATCGATACCTTTTATGGATGTTTGCAGAAAAGGATCCTATAGATGGAAAGAGCTCAATTTTTGAAGTCCAACGATATGACACTCAAATTAGGACTCTATTTAAGAAAAGAAGGAAGAGATGATTTCTCATGATTCTCGGTGTAAACTAGGGCAAGTGATTGAAATGGATGGCTGAGGAGTTTTCTTATAATATCTTAATGATCTTGAGCTGATTGACTTCAACTTTGACTAGGAGGAAGCCCTAAACAAGCTTTATAAAAGAAGGACCTAAGGCAGTAGTTTGGGAGGAAGGAGTTTTCTACAAAGTTTTTTTCTTCTTCTTTTATTTAGATCACTGTATTTAGGCCTAGGAGAGAAAAATTATGGAGGGGACACTAGCAGCAGCAATGCGCGGCTAGATTCCTTCAACTTGGGATGATGATGAGGTATGTAACCAGGTTTTATCTTTCTTTTTGTTCTTGATTTTTATGCAATAAAAACATACACTTTTTTCATATACCTTTCAAGTTATTTTTCTGATCGAGGTTTTGATTTGGTATACACAGCTTGTACCATCTATCGACGTGCTATGATCTTAGGATACGGTACATGCCTAAGAGAGATAGATCGTAGTATGATAGTTTAGACCTCTAACTTTATAAATAATTAGATATTTATATTCTAAGAGGATGTGCCATATCTTCTGATATGGTACGTGCCTTACAAGAGATAAATTATTCTAACCTTAAATTTGCAAAAATTATTGCTAGTGCAACATAAAGAAAAGAAGATAAAACTGTTTGCATGGTGGATTTGAATTCTTGGGTTGCTTTCTTTTGTTGTTTTAATTTTATTAATTAATTAGTTATTATCTTTTAATAACTGCTATTCTTAATATAATCCTCTATAGATAATTTTTTTTGGTAAAATAGTTGACCTTGTCCTTGAAGATATGATCTCGGTTTACCACTAGCTATAGTAGTGAGTAGGTTTTATTTTTGACCGCCATGATAGCGATCAAATTTTGGCACCATTGCCGGGGATCCAGGCATGATTAGTTCATTAAAAAAATTAAAAAATTACTATAAATTCTTTCTTAATGTTATTCTTATGTTTGATTTTTTTATTATTTCATTATTATTTGTGCTTCTATATAAAAGAAAAGAGTAAAAAAAAATTCTTTTTTTGTTGAATAGTTACTGCTCTCTTTAGCTTATTGTTTTGTTTTGAGTTACCTTAATTATTATTTTTTTATTTTCTTTTTAACATAAAAAAATTACTTTCCTTCTGGTTACAAATCTGCTTCTAACCTAATTAACTTTTTCTTTTAATTAACTTACCTTAAAGAACCTAAAGAAAACCATAAGTTACTTTTCATAAAACATAATTAATTTAAGAAAATAAATAAATAAATAAAAATAAATATAATAAAATTTTATTTTATTTTTATACTTAGATAGACTTAGGTAAACTTATTTCTGCAAAACTCAAAATATTTCTATTGACATCTCATAATTTATTAGGAAATTAGAAACTTAATCATAAAAATCTAAAAAAAGTAATTAGATTAATTTTGTTTCATAACTTCAAGATCTTGACATCTGCTTATTGCATAGCATTTTCATAATTAACTTTAAGGACGCAAACCCCTAATCAAGATAAGATGGGGAGTTGATCACCCTTCCTTGGCCCACAAATCACATCCTTCATTTTGCATTAACCCAATCCTTTAACTCTAAAATTAACTAAACATCAGCTCCTAAGGAACTCGAGCTCAATAGGACAAGGCACCCGAAAGAGTTGGATCGGGTCGGGATTGACTGATTAACTGGTATCTAGAAAGAAAAAAAAATGGTTATTTAATTGGTTCCACTCGCTTACCTAGTAAGCAATGGGGGGACCCCACTATCTTATCCTTAATTTGCTAGTTGATCAACTAATTTTTGACTTGGAGGGCTCCAAAGCAGTCTTGGAAGTCAGAAGCTGTCTAGATCTAGGTTAAGCCTAGGGTAAAGAGTTTAATCTTTGTTAACTTGAATTATTAAACCCTAACTAAATTATCTTCATTGCTCTTAGTTCTAAGAATCTTTTAGGATATTTTCTTTAGAATATTCTTCTTTCTTCTATTATATTGTTAAAAAAAAGAACCAAATCACTATTTGCTTTAGAGTGTATTGGTAGGGTGTATGCTTGGTCGCCGATCATTACAATCCAATCTCATACCCTTGGATCCTGAAATAGAGAGAACTTGTAGAGCAAACATAGTACGTATTATGGATCTTAATCAATAAAATAATCTATCACATCAATTGAAGGAGTACTTCACCCCTCTATAATATACGTATTTATCATGCATACAAGTACCCCCAGTAGTGGCTATCCTATGAGAAATAAAGTCCAGTGTAATCCAAATGTTATCAACTTTTTATGAACCTACAAATGAAGATCCCTACAAATACTTAGATGAATTCTTAAAAATTTGCTTAACTATCAAGATTTAGAATTTCTCCGATGATGCACTTAGGCTTAAGTTATTCCCTTTCTCCCTAAAAGATCGAGCCAAGTATTGGTTAAAGTCACTGGACACTGTTATAATTTCAAAACATATCTTTTATGAAGCTTTATCATGCAAATATGCCATGGATGCATCAGAAATCCACATGCCAAACTCATGTTTTATTCTTTTTATTTTAAACTCATGTTTGACTTGTATAATAAAATCCATGCTCAAAGACTCATGCATCAAAATTTATGTATCAGAATATCATATATAGGTTTTCATTTCTCAGATTTTAAAACATATATAATACTTTACTATCATACTATAGCTAGATATTAAACATCGTTATACTAGCTCAAATAACCTTTTCATTGCTAGATGAAAAACCCACTCATCTTAGCATATTACTCTTCTAGTCAGTACTCAACTCCGGTGTTCCTGCTCTATGGAACAACCCTCTTGACCTATGTCAACATATAGATATAATAGGTATTAGGATTACATGCACGCAAGGTTTACCCCTAAAACCATGCATGGTGCATGCTCTAACCTCTAATATCTTATTATTTTCTTTCATCCTTTCTCTATCTAAGATTACCTTTATTATAATCTCATAATACAAGGATCTAAGAAAGATCTAAAGCTATGCTAGATCTAGGGAAGCTATATCTTACCTAGAAATTCATATGAATCCCAAGCTTCCCCTTCCCTTTCTTTCACTTTATCCTTTCTTCTTCTTCTTCTTCCTTCTTCCTCCCTAGCCGATTCTCTTCTCTTTCTTTCCTATTTCTTTCTTTCTCTCTCTCTTTCTTTCTTCAGTGACTTAGGGGCTAAGGCATGAAAATGGGTTTTATATAATTGGGCAAATTCCTATTTTGCCTTCGAGAACTCTTATTGCAAGATTTTTGAAAAATACATGGCTCACTCTTAACCAAGATATTTTACCCTTAAGTTTTCTTTCCCAAATTGCCCTTAGCAAAGCTTGGAAATAACCTCAAAGACATTCCCCATTCTAACCCTAAAAATTTACCAATTTAACTCCCATGAGCCGACCCGAATAGGTCACGAGTTGGCTCGAGCTCGGGAGTCCCAAAAACTAAAATTCTTTCTGCCTGATGAGGAGCTGACTCTTACCTTCTAGGAGTCAACTCGAGCCATGCATGAGTCAACTCTAGCCCAACAGGATTTGACTCGAGCTCAACATAGAAATACCAACTCTCTACCTTTCTGATCAAGTCAGCTCACCCTCCTAAAGGAGTCAACTCAAGAGAGTGTCAAACCATGTTAGCGCACGCTAGAGTTGACTCCAAACACTGAAACTCAACACTTAAGGGTAGACTCACACTTAGATTAGATTTTCTTATGATTTTAACTGATTAAAAACTAAAATCTCTAAAACACTTAATAACAATCATTAAAACACAAGAATATATTCATTTATATCACAAGTTTTTCTTTTTACATTTATCAAATGGCCAACATGTCCAACATATCATTGAAACCATCTAACTTTTATTATAAATAAAAATACCATTAATATTATAAAAATTATAAAGTTTTCAAGATGTTACAATTATTCTCTTCTCATGAAGAGAACCTGGATATTACCTATCTTTAAAAAGTGTACCGTCCATACCCGAAGATCATGGCCCATCCCTTCTAAGAATAGATAAGATCTAAGTTTATCTCACTGATAGAGATCTTACCTCTAGAGTACAACCCATATCTTTGATCATGAATTGTTCCAGATCCTAGGCTATTATCTTCAAATGACATAATAGAATATCATGAATAAGCATGAAAGAAATATTTTTTTATTTCAAAATAAAAGGAGTACATAATAAAAAGAATTAAAAATAATCTGCTTCTGCTTTTCGAGATGATTGAGAGCAACAGATAGAAGGATGGCTGATTGGTGGATGTCATGGACAGATTGGATGGCTAGTGGATGGGGAACGAATGAAGATAGATGGTGGATTGAAAGATTTGGGTTATGGAGGAGAAGGCGAAAGAGTGGGCGGAGGATGATTGCCTTTTTGAAATGGCTCCGATGGAGCATTTTCATAGGCAATGAAGTTGCATCGACTGCGTGTGTGATAGCATCAACTGCTTCACCTTATCTCCGCAGATCAGGTTTATTCCTTTTAAATTTTAAAATGCAACCTTGCTTCATCTTATCTCCTGCATCTTATCTCCGCAGATCATGTTGGTTCCTTTCAAATTTCAAACCATAGTCAAAAAAATATCATATGATTTTCTTTGGTCCGTGATTGCTTTAAATTTCATTCAATTCCTAGATTAAATCTTGAAAATTCTATTTTGAGAACGTTTCAAGTTTGATTTGAATGTCGTTTGTACCATTGGACTCCTAAAATTGAGTTCTTTGAATTGGTAGAATTTTTTAAAAAAATATTATAAAAAGTATCAAATTTAAAAGAATAATAATAATTTGGTCTATAAATTAATACTTCTATGGTTAGTATTTATGTACTTATCATCCTATGGTCATACACTACATCTACAAAAACCCTCATAATAAGGCTAAAACAAAACACCTCAAAGGCGTATCATCCCTATACATCCCCTGTGAAGAAAGTGTTGGACCTGGTGTGGTGCTTCTAAGACCCAGGAGAACATAGAAAGGCCAAGATCTACACTTCATAAGTTATTTTGAGCTCTAAGTTATCTCAAAGACCATGTTGGGCTATAGGCTTTGAGGGGGCTAACTTATATTGGGCTGGGTACGATATCAAGAGTTTTAAGATTAAGTCAAGTCATGGGTGTACATAGGCTTGGGGTGAACTTAATCTCATCGAGTTAGCCATGGGAGTTTTAATTTTCTAAGTGAATGTTAAGCCAATTTGGCCATGTATTTGAACCCTAAACCCTAGGGTTTATGTAAGAAATACAAAGATTCTTTTTTTTCAAGGAAAAAAAAAGTTTCTCTCTTTCCTCACCCTAGCTGCCACCCATTCTCTCTAGAGGTATGAGAAACCCTAGTGGCTTTCTCTCTCTTCCACCATGTGTAGCTCTCTCTAGACTATTTTCTCTCTTTAAGGTATTTTATCTCTTTAGAATATTTTCTCTCTCTAGAATGTGAAGGTGGATCCCTCTCTCTTTTGCTTACCCCCTAAGCTTTCTCTATTTCCTAGCACCATTTTCTCTCTCTAGGCATGATGGGCATCATTTTCTCTCTCTAGCTACTTTCTCTCCTCTTATCTCTATCTAGTTGGGCATCCTCTCACCCATTCGCACACCCTTTTCTCTCTCCAAAAGGTTAGAAAGCATAAGATCTGGTGGGATGCCACTTTCTCTCTCTTGAGCATCCTTTTCCCTTTAGACATGCACCCTTATTTTCTCTCTCTATGCATCCTCTCTCTTGAGGATTCCTTCTCTCTCTTGCGTGGGACCTAAGCGGCTGCCCCATCTCTCTTTCTTAGGTTTCAAAATTTGGTTTAAATCTAAAAACTTTCTGCAGCAGTTGGTCAAGCATCAACTGATTTCAGTTAGTCAGGCATCAACTAATTTTTTCTCACCAGAAAGGATCTGGTACTAGTATCATGTCACATATCATGGCACAGCCCATGAGTGAGTGCCCTTCACATATGACCCCTATAGAGGTGGGTCCCGAAGTCATATCACATATCATGTCATGGTACATTACATCCCATGGGTGCCATGGGTGAGTGTCCACATATGACCCCTATGGAGGTAGGTTTCGGAATCATATAGCGTATCATGTTATATCATGTTATAGTGGAGCATGGTGGCACATAAGAGCATATTCACAAAACATCATTTTCATGTCATACGTGCAAGATGATATGTATTGTTGCAAAAATATAATCAATATACTTTTCACATAAATATTTATAATAGTTTGAATATGACAAAATACACATGTATACTTGTATAATAATTTTGATGTGCTAAATATTTTAAAAAATTAATAATTTTAAATTGTCTAACATAATTTATTGAAGTGAAATTATCATTAATAATATATGTTTCTAGATGGTTCTAACCATGTTGGTTTTCCAGAGCGGTCATATCTAATGTTTAATCAATTTTTAAGGCCATTCATTTTTCAAAGTGGTCATGACCAATTTTAATCAAACTTTCTAAAGATGCAGGAAGAATACTTTTTTAAAGTATTTTTGAAAAATCGTACTTTAATTTCATCCATTTAAAGCTAATTTTAGTGACTCCTTGTTTCATTCCATTGTCTTTGGAGTTTCCTTCTATGACACCACTTATATATAGTAAAGTATTATGAAAAAAAGCCTTTTTATAATGATCTAAGAGAATGATATTTTGATAAATCTCAACCCAAACTCCCCCTCACAACACCTCCAAACTGAAGACTCCATCACTGGCCAATTCCACACCTCCAACAATGCTCTACCACTCTCAATCTTCTATAAATTAAAACTTTACCATGGTAAAATTTTCATTGTTCTCCTCCACTGTCTTCAAATGTTCCATGCTCGACCCTTCACCACTAAGGCTCATAGTGAGCTTGGGCTATGCCATGGTCCACCAAGCCGACGTAGTTTTAGTAGAGTTATGATTCAGGCTTGAACTAAATTGGACCAGGTCCAAACTTAAAATTAGAACCTCAAAAATTTTGAGTCAAGGGCCATTAATTGACCAAGCATGGATCCAGCCAAAATGTAGCTCAAATTTTGATTTCAAAGAAGGCCTAAAATATTAATCCTTAATTAAATCCAAATTTGACTTCGATCCAAGCATAAATCATAAAAAAGTTAATAAATTTTTAAATTTTATATTGGATTCTATCAACTTTGCCTACCACTCGCCGTGCGCGGCCCCCTTCGCCCCCCACTCTGCCTCCATCACTATCATTGCACTTGTCCGGTTCCACCACCCAATAAGTCCTCCATTGCCGACAAGGGGAAGAGAGAGAGTGAGTGAGTGAGGGAACGATCGGCCCTCGATCATCGCGACGGGCCGTGCTGCGACCATACCGAGGGCCCCGATGGTGCCAGACGACCAGATGCTGAAGGGAAGGAGGCAGCCAGTCGCTCGAGGTGGTCAAAGAAGAGAGAGTGGGCCACTGAGCGACCCTACCCTGTAGCAAGAGCCGAATCAGCTCCTACCTTGTTTTGGGCCCAGGCTACAGATGGCGTCCCCGCCTAGCACTAGAGTGGCGTCCGATGGGGTCCATCCAGCCAGAGGAGGCCAACCGTGCTGCTACCGAGGGAAAGATGGTGATGGAAAGAAAGGAAGAAAAAGAAGAAGAGGAAAAGAGATGAGGAGGGTTGGTCGCCGTCGACGGCCAGCACTGGGTCGGTCATCGATGGCCAGTCAAACCCCTGTAAGGGCCGGCAATGGCCCCAGGCCACCAGCCATTGCCCCTGGTTCGGGTGAACCAGGGGTGGGGAAGGAAGGGGGCTGGGCCAAAGTTAACCCATTTGGACCCAAATGTTGGGCCCCAAATTGGGCTAGGCCTAACAAATGAAAAGTGAGATTTGAACCAATTTTGATCATAGTTTGTTAAAAAAAATTTATTCTCTCATTTGGGTTGATATATTTGGAGATGTTCAACCCCCAAATTGGGTACAAAATTAGATTGGATAGAGTATAGGAGTCACTTAGACATTTCAATTTTGAAAATTAAAATTTAAAAAATCATGTTGTAGATATCCGAAAACCCACATAGCTAATTTTCATCCTTGGATTAATGTTAAAAGGTAAGTAAGCAAATTATAATGATTTCCATAAATTATTATTAAATTATGTCTTTTTTCAACAAATAAAAAAATAAAATTTATGGTATCCCTTACATGCAAGTGATTATTCGACTTGATTATTTTGAAATCGCTAAATATATGGTACCTTATACATAAAATTAATTATTTGATATGATTATTTGAAAATTACTAATTTTAACAAAATAGATGGCATTTTATACATGCAATTGATTGTTAACATGATTATTTTGAAATTATCAAATTCTTCAAAATATCTAGTACATCAAAATTATTACATATGTGTACATGTGTATTTTGACATGTTCAAACCACTGTAAATGTAAAAAGTATATTGATTATATTTTTGCACATAAGACATAAAAATGATGTTTTATGAATATGCTATTATGTGCCACCATGGTTTATTATGACATGACATGATATGACACGATATACTATATACTTTGATGCACACTCATAAGGTGTGCAGCTGGGATATGATACAACCTGATATGCTACATGACTCTTGGATCCACCTTCATAGGGTCATATGTAAAGGACACACACCCATTAGGTATGCTGTGACATAATATGATTTGTGACATGACATTGGTACTAGGACCCTTTCTCTATAGGGAACGTATAGAGATGATACACCTTTAAGGTCTCCTGTTTATGTGAATGTGATGTATGACCATGGGACATTAGTAAAAATGAAATATATATCTTAATTATAGTGGTATAATGGATTTGTTTTGAAATAGTATTTTGAAATACTATATAGCATTTGCTTTCGAATTATTTTGAGCATATGATATGCATGATTTGATAACATGATGAGATATATTTGAATTATGGAAGCTTGATTTGTATTTGATTTGTTAAAATCTTAGAATGACTATATTATGTTACAATAAGTTTACTTACGGAGTGTGAGCTCATTTAAATCGCACAATATTTTTCAGAGCCTCAAAACTAAAGAGGGTAACAACTAGAATAGTTTGGAGCTACATTTGTGTGAATAGATTACATATGTTACATATAACCTCAAGATGATTTTATAATTTTGGCTTGTTGCCCAAACATTAAATGACTTGTACTAAGAATGTTTTGAACTAAAATGATATATAGTTATTATCACTCTTTGTATCTATTGTACTATTATTAGACACCTTGCATATGTCTAGCATGTAGCGGGTTATCACTCCTGAGCCACCACCAACCAGGTCTAAGTTATGATAGTCTCCTATCGTTCTTCCATTGGTGAACCTCCCATCTAGCCTGGCCGTTTAAGTAATCGACTCCATACCAAGGGTAGTTGGACTTTGCAAACTGGAGGAAATTGTTGTTGCCAACGTCTGTTAAGGAGTCCCCAAACACAAATGACTGTTGAGCTCGTTGCAGTGGCCATGGTAATGGAGATCGTGAGAGTGAGAGCAATGATCACGGTTGCCACGAGCTGCCCTCTTTTCTTTACAAGACTTCGTCTTTGGGTGGTGGGCTGTTTGTCGTGGTGGGGTTTTACAGGGTGATGGGTGCAGTAAAGCCATAATGATTTTAACAAGTCTGGCTTTTCTCTGTGTGCTTATTTTCGGTCTTTGGTGAAGAAATTTCAAAAAATACAATTCTTACAAGAAAAGAGAAGGAGAATCAAAAGGCATCAGCATGAATTTGAAGAAGGGTATGCAAGGTGGTGGATGCGGTTGTTGAGGACTTCTGCTAATGGTTGGGATTTTTTCCTTTTTTTTTTCTTTTTGTGTTTCTTGATCTGAAGTTACAGCTTTATTATAGAAAGTTTCAGAAGACAGAGGCATGATGCGAGTAAATTATACCAACTCTAAGGTACATCCTATGATCTGTGAAACCATTCCTAAACATCCTTTTTTTTAATTTTATTTTAGGTTAAGGGAGGCCGAAACGTATACAACCATCCCTTAACTATCAATTTTTTTATTTGTTCTATTGCACCTTAGAACTAAAAGTTAATTAAGTAACAAGCCTCTCTAAAAGTGATGAGTTATGGTCCAACAAACCTAATTGGGTTAAATTGAACGGCTGCAAATAGAGATCTAATTACGTATCTATGCTTGATCCTAAACCCCTTGGTATTTTGCTAAAAGTGTTTACTAACCGTTCTTGGCTTTTGGTATCAATTTTGATTGTCTCAAAAACTGCTATGTAGCAGATATTATCAGGTTAAAAAAAAAAGGAAAGGGAAAAAAGAAGAGACAGAGAGAAAGTAGGTAGAAAAAAAAAAAAAAAAGGAAAAAAAAAGGTATGGCACTTACTACTTTATGAACTTGATCATAAGAATGCATTTGATAAAGTAAACTAGAAATTCTTTACCGAAGTACTGGTAGCTTGATTGCTTAGCTTAGACAATTAAATTTTGAGCCAAAGAGCATTGTTAGGGCTAATCTTAGCATGGCCTAAGCCCAAGCATGGAACCCATATTGATCTTGGCTTAAATACATAATTAAGATCTCTTAGGATGCTTTCTAGACAGGCCTGAGCATCTGGGCCAATGAGATCCAAAATATTAAGTAAATTAGCACAAGTATACTTATTCAAGCCAGGCTTGATTGATATTTATTCGCCATCAAAATTGGCCCAGGCCTTAGATATATGGCAGAACCAATCCTCTCTACCAATAAAACAAATGGTTAACAGTAGCATAACTTACTTTTTACTAAGATTTCTATCCATAATTCAATTGAGCATTTTTCTTATATATATATATATATATATATATATATATATAGAGAGAGAGAGAGAGAGAGAGAGAGAGAGAGAGAGATAATATAAATTGGATTCATGATTCCGTAATGGAAATTTCAAAAATATCCCGGTAAGTTGCTTTACTTTTGATAAAATTCATCGCTCTGCCAAATTTTAGTTTGATCAAACGGGCTTTCTTCCAAGTAGAATGTCAAAATTTTCTATATCCTCAAATTACACACCAACACAAACCCTCAAATTAAATTTAAAAAAATATATATAAAAAGAAAGATGAAGAAGCCGCAAAGACTTACCTAGAAGATCACTTGTATTGCTTAATTAAATAAAGCACAAGGTTGAACATTGAATAGTCGTACATTACAGTCAGCTTTCATCACGTATAAAGCTTACATTGCTTAATTAATAGATGCTATTACGCTCCAAAGATCATTCTAAGAATTGATGATGAAGCCAGAGAGATTCAACACCGAGATATGAGAACCTTTCTAGCTGCTGCTTGTGCCTCTTCACGTTCTCTTCTTGCTTTCTCATATATCTGATGGAACATATTTGCAGCCTGTGCAATAGGAACTGATGGACCCCACTGGAAGTTTGGGTTATTGTACAAGTTAAGATGAACTCCAGCTCCATGCTCCACTGCCTGAGGTGGAAGAGGTTTTTTTCTGAGGACCATAAGCATTTGTGCTTCTAGAATTATGGTTGGAATTCTGCTGTCGCTGCTGAGAAGCAGACTGAGAAGCAGAAGGGTTTGGTCAATCGGTAGGAATTTTTGAAGCTAAGAAAGGCTCATGGCAATTAGGGCAGAGGACATTGTGATTAAAGTATATTCTGAGGTACTTAAATTGCATGGTGCAACGCTTCCATGAAGTCCAGAATGTATTGGGCTTTGATGGCTGAGGAGGAGGAGGAGGAGGAGGCGGTGGTGGAGGAGTCCCGAATGTATTGGGCTTTGATGAATGAGGAGGATGCGGTGGTTGAGGGCAGAATGTATTGGGCTTTGATGGCTTAGGAGGAGGAGGCGGTGGTTGAGGAGGCCGGAATGTATTGACCTTTGATGGCTGCGGAGGAGGATGAGGGTTGGAAGCCGCCACTACACTGTTAGCAAAATCGTAAAAGCCGTCACTACACTATTCCGTGACTTTTACATGGAGAGCCTCGATCTCCTCCACGGGGCAATTAGGTATGGATGGCATCGTGTCCCAAACGCCTCCGTTTCTTCATCTCGAAGGTCGCTCCACTTCGAAACACCAAAGACGGTAGAGGAAGCCAAAGAAAAGGCTCTGATGGATGATATGGAAAGGAAACAAAGTTAGCAAATGGAAAGAAGAATACGGTTACGATGGGATGGCTCAAAAACCGACCCCTCCTCGTACGCTTTTATAGAGGGTTCCAGCATTTAATGTCTATTCTCGAGTGTTCGAATGGAGCGTCCGAATTAAATTTGAGCTTATCTTTCTCGAGGTTGAGTGTTCGACTGGAGAATCCGAATTAAATATTTGAGCTCATCTTTGTCGAGGGTCCGGCAATTAATGTCTACGAATTAAATTTGACCTTATCTTTGTCAAGGGTCCAGCATTTCACGTCTATTCTTTCCAGCGTTAGAATGAAGCGTCCCAATTAAATTTGACCTATCTTTATCTTTCAGGATTATCCTCTGTTCTGGAATCATTTAATTTTGTCACATTTATCCTACCTATTTTCTCGAATGTTCAATGAATAATGTTTATGGGCAGTGTTCCAAATTAATTCTGTGATATATGGACTGTTCTATTTATAGCCCTTCAATTCGTTTTAATGTCTATATCCATTTGGCTAGCGCTCATCCTTTTTTTGCACTAAATTTTCAATTATAAAAAATAATTATAAACAAAGTAAAATTATTTTACTAGTATTAATATATGGTTCTCCAGAGTTCTAACATTAATGAATTTTTTAGGTTTTGTGCTTAAAATTTAATCAATCTTATAATGATCCTACATGTTGATATTTTAATGAATCACCATTCAGACTCTCTTCACTAACACCTCATGACTTAAAGCTTCATCACTGTCTAATTCTAGAGATGTAAAATAAGATGGATCATGTTTGACGTAGTAGGGCTGCTATAGAAGCCGTGTTGGGCCACCTTCCTAAGGTTCATTGGCCGTTTCGGTGCTCGTATGTCGTTTCAGTACGTACAATGGTTCATAACGGGCCTGAAACAAGCTTGACTTGGTAGGCTACCACCAAGGTTTATTGAAAAGGAGTAAAATATCTTTCTCCAACAACCAAATACAGCTAATTAGGAAGGACATTTTGTTTAACTTTCAAAATACCATTATAATGACCAAAAATAACTCATTTCTAAAAGTATTCTTTTTTTCGTTAAAAAAACTTTTTATCATTTCCAACGGCCATATACAGTTAGTTTCTAAGGTTATTTGGGTCATCTTAAATCCTCCAACATTTATAAATAGGCCTCAACCCTTCTTTCTCACCCCACATCAAACCACAAGCTCTCCAAAGCTCTCAAAAGCCTTTTTCATCTTCCTACAAGTCTTTCGAATTCTTTTAAGCTATTTTAATTCTTTTCTAACTTTTATTTAGTTGTCCTAATCTCTCTCTCTACTTTCTACTTTTATTCTCTACCCTCTATAATCAATCATTTTTGGTTCTAATAGCTCTCACCAATCTCGTCGCTAAGGGTTCGAGTTTGATATCAACATGGTGAAGTATGACACCCCCTAGCCACAGATCGAACCCTGTATTCCTTGGCCCACTGCTGCCATTTGTGTAATATCAATAGCCATTAGATCCAAAGTTAAACCCAGAACCTCTAAATTCTGGCAGCACTTCAACATTGAGGATATCGCCGATAAGGAGCTTCGTGCAATATGTAAAGCCTGTACGAAGAACTATAACTATGACACTTTCAAGGGAATCGATCATTTGATTTGCCATTGAAAGAACCTCTAAATTCATTTGGTTATATACTTGCATTAAACTCTCTCTCTCTCTCTCTCTTATATATATATGTATGTATGTATGTATGTATGTATGTATATTGGTTACTCGATGTTAGTGGTCTCCTACCTTATTTCATTTATGACTGTGATCCTATAAACAACACGTAAGCAAAGGCATCTCCAGTAGTCTAATAGAATAAACATTGATATAATTCTACGCTCTACACCCATGCTCAGTGTGGAGTAAATGCTAATTGTCGCAAACAATGAATCCTATAAACACTCACTTCAAACCATTGCAAAATTTTTTCATAAAATGAACAACTATTTAACCACAACAACCATTCATACAACTAAGTAAATTCTAATCGATTTTTCCTTTCGGAGCTAGCCCCTTTTTTTGGAACTATATTTTATCCAATATATTTTCTTTGCTCCATCTGCCGCAAGAGGGGCCAAAGAAATAATTTTCTTGGAGCGGCCAGAAATCCTTAACCAACCTTCTCTAATGCATGGTATCCATAGATTGGATGAATGAATGCATCACTCTATACGACATGCACTTAAAAAGATAGGTCAAGTGCAGCTAAAGATACAATATATGGAAATTTTATGGAACCTATGCATTTAACACTCTCTTTTCGTTTGAAGGAACATAACATATGTATCAACAAACAAATGATTAAAAGTTGTCATTATGTGTTTACTGCCTTGGTAATAGTTGAACACCTCTTTTGAAACTACTTCTTCTAAGTGCGCACAAACCCCTATAAAATTTAACTTTGTAACAACTGATGAAAATTTGGAGTGATAGCCAATCAATGAGGCAAGGAGGCAGGGTGAGTTTGGATGCTAGGGCAAGAGTTTGTCGAATGTCGGGATCAGTGAAGAGCAGCTCACAAAAGTGATCCTAAACTTTCTTATTTGTTTAACTTTGGTCCGTATTGCTAAACAAGGGAGACAGCCATTAGTTTTGTCTCACATGGCAGCACACGTGGCATTTAGTTTGCAAAATCAATTTAAAATCTATGACTAAACCATTAACCCATTAATCCAATATCTAATAATTAATAAAAAATAAAAATAATTCCTTTTCACTACTTCTTCCAGTCCTACTCCTTCCTTGCATTGTATCCTCCTTGTCTCCCCCACCCGGCCCCAGGCCTCGATCCTCCCTTCTCCCCCACTATCATGATCCTTGCGTTAAGCACCCAGGGGGCGCATGCCCCCCTCCTCCCTACAACCTTCCTCCCTTCCTGTCCTACTCCTCCCTTGCACTGTAGCCTCATCTGTCTCCCCTACCCCCAACAATCTTCCTCCCTCCCCACACCCCCTCCTCCATCCCACCACAACACCCCTCATGCCCCCCTCCTCTGTCCCAGAGCCTGAAAGGGAGTTTTGTTGATGATGTCTTTCCATAAAAAAAAAACCTTTGGTTACCCATGCAGAGGAACAATTTTATGCTTGTTAATGGAAAAAAAATAAAAACATTATGAAAAAGAATGATCAGTTTGGAGGCATTGGTTGAGGTGGCTCAAATAGATCCCAAATATGGTGCACCACTGCAAGTTCTAGTTGAACTACAAAACATGTTAAATTACAAGCCACTCTTAAAAACTAGAAAGAATAAATGAAAATTGTTCTAAAGTTCCACTCTATGTTTAAGTAACCTTCTCTTCGATCTATAGCTGGATGCTGGATTTTGAGATCAAGATTATGCTGACTCTGCAGTACAAGGAATTTTTTATAAAATCCATGTGAAGACGAAATGTATAGCTGGTGAGTCTCTAGGATGACCCCTGGTTACAAACAATGAAAACTAACATCCAAGCTTAGGCAAGTAATATCGAATGAGAACATAACACATTATATTTTGTCTGTCAATTTTTTTTGTTTTTACAAATAGTACACTCTCAATTTAATTGACCATCATGACTTCCATCTTTGGATGAATTTTGTGGAAACATTCCCCTAGCTTGTTTGAAGCTTAGAAACAAATGCGCATGAGCTAAGGAATCAGAAGTCTGCCATATGCATTGGGATTTCTTTTAAGGTTTGTTGACCTCATATTGGTTTTGATGACTATAAAATAATTAAGTATGGTACTAATAATCTTGTGGTTAAGTTAAACAAATTTTAGATGAATCATCAATAAGATGATGTTGCTTCAAATTGGATTACTTTACAAATCAAAAGAAAGGTATTACAAAGGTAAAATAAAGGTAATGTGGTTATATTTTTTCAAGTCCAAATATTTTATCATGGCTCTTCAATGTTTTATCATTTATTCTCAAATGATTAAATCTATCTTTGATTATTTATCATGTAAATATTATTTTTCAAAGCATTGCATGATACTTGTCTAAATCTCATTAAATATAGTCAATGGCAATCCTATAAATCCCACTGAATGCGGTCAATGGCAATCCTATAAATCTCACTGAATGCGGCAATGGCAATCCTGTAAATCTCATTGAAAGTAGTTAGTGGCAATCCTATAAATCCCATTATTAGACGACAAGAGCTTGAGTTAGACGTCCAATATATGGCTTCTTTTGGCTTGTATGACCAGCTCCTTGTCTTAGTGATGCATGTCATAGCGCAATAATTAAAATACCTTAATTTCTCTAATCTTAGGTAGAGTAGTGAGAGTAAGGGATCGAATCCATAGGAACTTTGAGTAGTTATTTTAAAATAAATTTATATAATTAAAAATTTAAATAAATAGATAATTGGTTATAAAAATAATTAAGATATGAACTATCTTAATTAGAGTACAGCTCGTACCCATAGATTACAGCCCATCCCTTTTAAAGATAGATCAGTCAAAAATTATTTTCGCTTGAAGAACATTCAATAAAAATTAAACATAAATAAGTACTTTATTTCGTAGCATACAAAAGGGTATATAAAAAAATTAAATATATATATAATCTACTTTTACTTTCTAAGATAATAGATCTGCTATCCACTTTCTGCTTCTGCAGATCTGCTTTCTGCTTCTGCAAATCTACTTTCTGAGATAGAAAGATGGTTGATTGTGGAGGGTATGGATAGCTGATGGATGAAGAACAGATGAAAAGATTTGGATTATAAAGTGAAGAAAATAGAAATGGGAGTGGGACGAAACAAAGTGGAGGAGGAGGGGTGAAAGAATTATTAGATGATTTTTGAGTAGCTCCGATGGTGTTCTTTTATAAGCAATGAAGACGCATCAACTCCATGTATAATCTGTGTTAACTGCTCACCTTATCTTCACAGACTAGATTTATTCCTTTCAAATTTTAAATCGTAGCCTTAAAAATATCGCACGATTTGCTTTGGTTCTCCACTGCTTTAAATTTCATGCAATTCATGGGTTAAATCTTGAAAAATTCATTTTGAACTTGTTTCAAGTCCAATTTGAGTGCCGTTTGTACCGTTGAACTCCTAAAATCGAGCTCTTCGAGTTGGTAGAGGCTTTTTCTAAAATATTATATAAAAGTATTAAATTCAAAAGAATAATAATAATTTGGTCTATAAATTAATACTTTTATGGCTAGTATTTATGTACTTATCACTTTTTCTAACTTAAATCTTACTCATCCTCAAGTAAAATAAGAAATCTAGTGATAAATACCAAATTGGTCTAATAATTGATAATTATCTTACTATTCTAAGATCAATAGATATCCGGCTAGACCATAAAGAGGTACTTCATAAGATTATCAAGTTCACCCATTTAGTGATGGAGTGAATTCCATAAAAATTTATAGAGTTCTTTCTTCATCAACTTTTCATCTCACTCTTTAAGTCCTCTAACTTAATTTGGATTCGGTGTAGTGTCTTCTTCATATTAGTCCCCCTCCTTTTTTTTTCTTTCTCCCTCTCTTTGTTTCTTTTTTTAAGTCAGTGCAATGTCCTAACCCCTTGCTTTCTAGTTGACCCTTGTAGCAAGCTTTAAGCCAATGACTCTCAAGCCAGTTGGCTTTAGGACATTTGGTGTAAAACACCTCTTGAGCTTACTTGTTCAAGTTAAAAAGGCTTTAGGTTAAGACTGACTCTATTTAGGTTTCTTTACATTCTCACCTTTTTACGTAAACAATATCACTTGTTTAGGTGATAGGGCCCAGTTACTCAGTGAGAGATGCTAAGAACATACTTTATTAGTTTTAAACTTTAAGAAGAATTAGATACATTCTTTGACATTTCCATCTATACCCTCATCAAGTATATTTCTTATCAAGATCAATTATCAGAAGGATCTGAAATTACTCAAAAAAATTTTGGCCTACACCCTATCTTTTACTGGGTTTCCTTAATAATTTTCCCCTCAGTATCTCTAAAATTATCTAAGCCGTTAATCATTCATCAATTAGAATGCTCGATCGATTAACTTCAAATCAAGATAAAATTTGAAACATCACACTAATTACTTTTAGTCATACTCGAAGACTTAAATTAATTTAATTATTCTTCTCCCTGCCAAACTTAGTTTTCTATTATTCTAAAAAAATGCAAGGAAGGATACCATCTGGGTTTAATGTACTTGTCATTTTTGGGTACGATGTCCTCCTTCTTTAAATGTGCCTTGCATGACTCCATAGGCGATGCTCCTTCCAACTTTATTGTCCTTCATGAATTTTTTTTTTAAAAAAACTAAGAATAAATAATAAACTGGGTTGCCTCCCAGGAGTGCTAAGTTTAAAGTCTTCAGCCAGACTGTGTTTAAAATCATGGTGGTGTTGGATCCAAAAGGTCAATAGATTCAACTAACTTTTCATCATTAATTACATCCATATAAGGCTTTAATTATTGATCGTTCACCTTAAAAGTATTCCCTTGCTTAGGATTTTTGAGTTCTATCGTCCCATAGGGATATACCTGGGTTATAATAAAGGGTCCGCCCCAATGAAAATGAAGTTTTTCAGAAAAAAAGTCTTAGTCTTGAGTTGAAGAACCAAACTTTCTGATTAAGTTCAAAGGTTTTTTTGAAATGTATTTATCATGGTATGCTTTAATTCGAGCCTTATAAATTTTAGCATTTTTGTATACTTCATTGCGTAGCTCTTCTAAGCCATTCAACTAGAGTCTCCTATTGGAACCTATATTTTTATATCAAAGTTAAACTGTCTAATAGCCAAAAATGCACGATGTTCCAATTCTACTGGAAATAATAAGCTTTTTCAAATACTAGTCGGTAAGGAGACATTCCTATGGAAATTTTAAATGCAGTACGATAAACCCATAGTGCATCATCTAAACGTGCCAACCAATCTTTTCTATCGGGCCTTACCGACTTCTCTAAAATATGTTTGATCTTCTTGTTAGAGATCTCTGTACTTGGCCACTAGTCTGGAAATGATATGGTGTTACAACTTGATGGTTTAAGTTCTCAAAGTGCCTATTAGTAAAATATGTACCTCCATCACTAATGATAGTTTTTGGGCATCCAAATTGACTAAAAATGTTATGTTGAATGAATTTGATTATAACCTTATGATCATTAGTTTGGTTTGCTATGGCCTCAACCATTTTGACACATAATCTATTGCAACCAATATGTATTCGTATCCAAATGAAACAAAAAAGGGTCCCATAAAATTGATCCCCCCAAACATCAAAGATTTTGACTACTAATATGGGAGTCAGCGGCATCATATCTTTCTTGAAAATATTTCTAGTTTATTGGCACCGCAAACAATTTCGGCCAAACTCATGTGCATCCTTGAAAAGTGTTGGCCAATAAAACCCACTGTGCAGCACTTTTGCTGCAGTTTTCTTTCCACTAAGTATCCTCCACAAGCAAGGGTGTGATAAAAAGTAAGTATACTTTTGAACTCACACTCAGAGACACAATGTCTAATTACCTGGTCAGGACAATAAACCACACTCTGCAGCACTTTTGCTACAGTTTTCTTTCCACTAAAGTGTCCTCCACAAGCAAGGGTATGACAAAAAGTAAGTATACTTTTGAACTCACACTCAGGGACACAACGTCTAATTACCTGATCAGGATAATGCTTAAACAGTTCAGGTTCTTCCCAAAATAATACTTTACTTGTGAAAAAAAATCTATCCTTTTATTGTTTAGACTAGTGAGAAGAAATTTATCATGTTGCTAAGTAATTGACAATATAGGCAAACTAGGAAAGACCAGAAGAAATTGAAAAAAGTTGTTCATCAGAAAATTTCTTTATGATCTCATCTAAGCTTGATGTGTATTCAACTAAAATTCTGGAGATGTGATCAGCTACCATATTTTTGAAACCCTTCTTATCATGGATCTCTAAGTCAAATTCTTGTAGAAGCAAAATCCATCTGATCAATCATGGTTTAGTATATTTCTTTGATAAGAGATGTTTAAAAGCCATATGATCAGAGTAAACCAAAACTTTAGATCCTAAAAGATATTATCAAAAAAAATTTAGGGTGAACACAATAGCTAATACTCTTTTTCAATAGTAGTATAGTTCAATTGAGCATCTAAAAGGGTTTTGCTAGCATAATAAATCACATGTGGCTCCTTGTTGATTCTTTGTCCTAACGCTATACCAATTACAAAATCTGATGCATCACAAATGATTTCAAAGGAAAAGGACCAATCAGGGGGCTTGATAATTGGTGTTGTGGTAAAAGCTACATGAAGAGTATGGAAGAATTTTAAACAATTATAATAAAAAATAAAAGGATTTTCTTGGCAAGCAATTTGCACAAAGGTCTAGAAATTTTGCTAAAGTCTTTAATGAATCTTCTATAAAACCCAGCGTGACCGAGAAAGGATCGTATTTGTTTGACTGAAGTTGGAGGTGGGATTTTTTAGATGACTTTCACTTTGTCTTTATCTACCTCAATCCCCTTCTTAGAAATAATTAATGTGGCCTAAAACAATTTTCTATTAAACCATGAAATGGCTCTTTTTCCAACTTAACATCAAATTTGTTTGTTTACATCATTTCAATACTTGAGTTAGCTTATTAAGGCAATCCTCAAAAGTGGTCCCAAATACTAAAAGGTCATCCATAAATACCAGCAAAAATTTATCTACTATGTATGAGAAAATTGCCAACATGCATCACTGAAATGTAGTAGGTGCGTTAGAAAGTCCAAATGGCATGCGTCTGAAAGCAAACGTTCCATAGGGATAAGTGAAGGTGGTTTTCTCTTGATCATCAGGAAAGACTGGTATTTGATTATATCTTGAATAAGCATCCAAGGGCTTTGGCATCCTTCTTTTTGTAGTCCTTCGGTTGTTCCTTTTGATAATTTGTTGGATTAACCGACTCTTCATACCCATTCTCTACTAGATCCCATATTTCTTGTGAAATAAAAAAGGTTTTCATTTTGATGTTCCAATAATCATAATTTTCTCGATCAAAAATAGGAATAAAATGTTGGTTGATAGTCATCCCCAGATTAATTACTTGAGCTTGTTATGAATCACACTAACAAATTTTTTTTTTTGTAGTAATTTCCTTTCTTCATCGCTTCCTTATCTAAAGATTGAAGGCTCCCTAGCATCACATCTCGTTGTTTCCGTTTCCGCTCCCCTGTTCTCTCGCCAAAATAGCCACAGCAACGTCTTCCACACCCGGCTGCAGAATCGTGGCCTTTGCTTTTTGTTGCTTTGGAGGAGGCCCAGACTTCTTAAGAAGCAAACAGAGCTCAGACTTCTTTTGGGGCACACTTCTTGAGATGGAGAGGGGCTTCCCAGAAAGAGGCAGCGCTTTTTTTTTTCACCATGTGTCTCTCATAGGATACTAAAATTCCTAGGAAAAAGAGGATGAGAAAACTCATAGTGGATTCCTCAATAGGTTCTTTAGAAGAACAACGGCTATACGTGGAAGGACATCACCGCATCGTGATGGCACTGATTTTTTCCTTTTTAGATTTTTGAAGCCACGATGATTTCAAATTGCCTATCATTCTTGATTTGTAGATCTCACGAACCTGGCTCTGACACCAATTTTTGTTGGGATTGTTTTCAACACAGATTATTTTTGAAAGAAAAAATTAGGGTAAAGGAAGGTTTTCTCTTAAAAAAAAATAGATCTAGTGTTTCATAAGAATACCACCACCGATACTACAAGAAAATAATGAAATAGTGACACAATTTTAGCGATGCAAAGATGCGTCGCTAAAATTGCGACTACATTGCGACGCCTCCGCATCAAAAAAACATTGCGACGCAAATAGCGATGCATTAGCGACTCAAAAAACCATAAAATTAAAAAAAATAATTTTTAAATTTAGCGACGCAAAAATGCGTCGCAATATTTATAAATGTATTTTTTAAAAATATTATTAAAGGAATAAAATATTGCGACGTAGCTAATTGCGTCGCAATATTTTTTAAAAAAATTAATTATGTTAAATAGCGACACATTAGCGACGCAATAAATATAAAATAAGAAAAAATATATTTAATATAGCGACGCAAAAATTGCATCGCAAATATTGATAAAAAAATTAATTTTTATAAATATAATTATGAAATAAAAATATTGCGACGCAACTCAGTGCATCGCAATATATTTAAAAACATAATAATTTTAAATAGCGACGCAATAGACCAAAAATTGTAAAAATTAATTTTAATTTAGCGATGCACTAATTGCATCGCAAGTATTTTAAATGAAATTAATTTTTATAAATATTAATATGATAAAAAAAATTGCGACAAAACAGTGCGTCGCAATGTTTTTAAAAAACTTAATTATTTTAAATAGCGACGCATTAGCGATGCAATAAACCAGAAAAATATAAAAATATTTTTAAATTTAGCGACGCAATAATTGTCGCAATTAATTTAAATAAAATTTAATTTAAGAAAATAGTATTATTATAAAAATATTGCGATGCAATCCAGTGCATCGCAAATGTTTTGTTAAAAATAAATATGTTAATTAGCGACGTAATAGCGATGCAATAAAACAGTAAAGTAATAAAAAAAATTATTTAACGATGCAAATTAATGCATCGTAATATTTTAAAAGAAATTCATAATGCCAAATTAGCGAGGCATTAGCGACGCAATAAATTAAAAAATATTATTAAAAATTAATAATGTCCGAGATCGGTCGTCGTCGACCGTGATCGATCATGGCTTCGATCGATCGCAACCGTCGGGTCGTCGCCGATCGGATCGATCATGACGGTCCGAGATCGCTCGATCGTTGCCGACCAGGATCGATCATGGCTTGGATCGATGGCAACCATCGGATCATCGCCGATCAGATCGATCATGGCTTCGATCATCGCAACCGTCGGATCGTCACGATCCGATCGATCGCGACAGTCGAGATCGGTAGTCGTCGACCGGGATCGATCATGGCTTCGATCGATCGCGACGATCCGACGGTCCGATCGTCGTCGATCGATCAGATCGATCATGGCTTGGATCATCATAACCGTCGGATCATCGCCGACCGGGATCGATCATGGCTTCGATCGATCGCAACCGTCGGATCGTCGCCGATCCGATCGATCGCACGGTCCGAGATAGGTCGACGCCGACCGGGATCGATCATGGCTTGGATCGATCGCAACCGTTGGATCGTCGCCGACCGGGATCGATCATGGCTTGGATCGATCGCAACCGTCGGATCATCGCCGATCGGATCGATCATGGCTTCGATCGATCGCAACCATCGGATCGTCGCCGATCCGATCGATCGCCACGGTCCGAGAGAGGTTGTCGCCGACTGGGATCGATCATGGCTTGGATCGATCACAACCGTCGGATCATCGCCGACGGGATTGATCATGGCTTGGATCGATCGCAACCGTCGATCTTCGCCGACCGGGATCGATCATGGCTTGGATCGATCGCAACCGTCAGATCTTCGCCGGGGATCGATCATGGCTTGGATCGATCGCAACCATCGGATCATCGCTGACCGGGATCGATCATGGCTTGGATCGATCGCAACCATCGATCGTCGCCGATTGGAATCGATCATGGCTTGGATCGATCCGTCGGATCATCGCCGATCGAGATCGATCTTCGATCGATCGCAACCGTCGGATCGTCACCGATCGATCGATCACGATCGAGATCGAGTCGACCGATCGATCATGGCTTGATCGATCGCAACCATCGTCACCGATCGATCGATCGCGATGGTCCAAGATCGGTCATCGATGATCAGGATCGATCATGGCTTGGATCGATCACAACGTCGGATCATCACCGATCGGGATCGATCATGGCTTCGATCGATCGCAACCGTCGGATCGTCGCCGATCCGATCGATCGCGATGGTCCGAGATAGGTCGCCGATCGGGATCAATCATGGCTTGGATCGATCGCAACCATCGGATCGTCACCGACCGGGATCAATCATGGCTTGGATCGATCGCAACCGTCGGATCATCGCCGACCGGGATCGATCATGGCTTCGATCGATCGCAACCATCGGATCATCGCCGATCCGATCGATCGCGATGGTCGAGATAGGTCGACGCCGACCGGGATCGATCATGGCTTGGATCGATCGCAACCATCGGATCATCGCCGACCGGGATCGATCATGGCTTGATCGATCGCAGTCGGATCATCGCCGACCGGATCGATCATGGCTTCGATCGATCGCATCGGATCGTCGATCCGATCGATCGGTCTGAGAGAGGTCATCGCCGACCGGGATCGATCATGGCTTGGATCGATCGCAACCGTCGGATCATCGCCGATCGGGATCGATCATGGCTTGGATCGATCGCAACCGTCGGATCTTCGTTCGATGGCTCGGATCGATCATCGGATCGTCATCGATCGATCGGACCGATCGGATCGGATCGTCGATCGATCATGGCTTGGATCGATCGCAACCGTCGGATCATCGCCGATCGAGATCGATCATGGCTTCATAACCGTCGGATCGATCGATCCGACCCGAGATCGATCGATCGGGATCGGGCTTGATCGATCGCAACCGATCGATCGATCGGACGTCCGAGATCGATCGGATCGATCATGGCTTGATCGATCATGGATCGCCGATCGATCAATCGCAACCGTCGGATCATCGATCGATCAATCGTCGATCATCGCCGATCGGGATCGATCATGGCTTCGATCGATCGCAACCGTCGGATCGTCACCGATCCGATCGATCGCCACGGTCCGAGAGAGGTCATCGCCGACCGGGATCGATCATGGCTTGGATCGATCGCAACCGTCGGATCATCGCCGATCGGGATCGATCATGGCTTGGATCGATCGCAACCGTCGGATCTTCGCCGACCGGGATCGATCATGGCTTGGATCGATCGCAACCGTCAGATCGTCGCCGACCGGGATCGATCATGGCTTGAATCGATCGCAACCGTCGGATCGTCGCCGATCCGATCGATCATGACGGTACGAGATAGGTCGTCGCCGACAGGGATCGATCATGGCTTGGATCGATCGCAACCATCGGATCATCACCGACCAGGATCGATCATGGCTTGGATCGATGGCAACCGTCGGATCATAACCGATCGAGATCGATCATGGCTTCGATCGATCGCAACCGTCGGATCGTCATCGATCCGATCGATCGCGACAGTCCGAGATCGATAGTCGTCGACCGGGATCGATCATGGCTTTGATCGATCGCAACCCTGATCGTCACTGATCCGATCGATCGCGATGGTCCGAGATGGGTTGTCACCGATCAGGATCGATCATGGCTTGGATCGATCGTAACCATCGGATCATCGCCGACCGGGATCGATCACGGCTTCGATCGATCGCAACCGTCGGATCTTCGCCGACTAAGATCGATCATGGCTGGATCGATCGCAACCGTCGGATCGTTTATAATTATTTAAAAAAAAGTAATGAAAAAGTTTTAAAAATTATTAAACAAATATGCGATGCCGTTGCGATGCATTTTTGAAGAAAAAAATAAATAAATATTGCGACGCAATATATGCGTCGCAATTATTTTTAGTAAATATAATTTTTATCAGTAATAATAAATAAAAGAAATATAATATTGCGATGCATTAGTTGCGTCGCAATATTTTTCTATAAATATATGTAATGAAAAAGTATAAAAAAATATTGCGATGCAATTTTTGCATTGCAATTATTATCATAAATTATAAATATTATCATTTATAAATATTAAAAAATTATTGC
>UESW01003956.1:3059795-3151230 GCA_900491605.1 Calamus simplicifolius | reverse complement strand
AATTTAAATTACAATATACCATAATATTTAATTGCTAACATCAGTTTTCATCCTTTTCATCCCATAAGGATGTTTTGTGATAAACAACGATAGATGAATCCCGACATCAGTCAAGTTGCAATTGGGCAGAAATTAGAAACGAAGTTTGCTTACTGGTTTTATGAATTTATGAGTTGTATCACTCAATCAATTTCAATATAGCTTTTATTTTTGAATTGGATGTGAATAGCTTATTAATTTATAGGTAAACGGTCCATGGTCCACAACCGACAATATTTTCATTAAATGTCTATCGCAATGGCCATACCGTAACAACCTCTACTGGCTATTTTGTAAATGGGTACAAATTTCAGATTGAACGATTAGCAGCTTCAAGAGGCACGCATAACTGGGACGTGTGTGTTAAAGGAGAAAGTGTTGGAGCAAATATGCAGGATTATTATGGAAAGTTAGTAGAGGTGGTTGAAGTTGAATATCTCGGTTGGCCTATGAAACGAACCGTATTGTTTCGTTGTGATTGGTTCGATCCGATAGTTACTGTGGGCAAAAGGGTTCATAACGACTACAATTTGGTTGAAGTGAACCATCGATGAAGATTGTAGAAATATGACCATTCATCCTTGCATCCCAAGCTCAGCAAGTCTTTATTGCGGATATCCAAGTTTGCGCAACGACAAGCGAAATTGGTGGGCGTTTCTAAAATCGTCCCACGTTCAACAATCGTATTAGAGGAGAGTTTATCAAGTCAATTAGCCGAGTGCCTTGCATTTCAAGAGGATGAGATAGAAATGCATGCAATTGAGGACGACACAAGGGCTCCTGAAACATCACTTAGAGATCCAAATGGTGATATCCAAGAAATTGCAAATGCAAATGTTCGGTTTCCTTCCAATGATAATGAAACTGAATCGCAGTCCGATACGGCATTGGATGTTGAACCAACATTTCACGAAACAAATAACACTGATTAAACATAGAGGGTTTTTAAAATTTAACTTTTTTTTATAAGTGTTAAATTTTTACATAGTCAATCATTAATCGTAATTTAATTGTATGAATCTTTAGTATTTTCAGTATTACAGGCAGAGGTAGATCTACCGACGACAGACGGAGTGAGCAGGGACGTAGCCCTGCTGCATCAGATCACATGAGCATTGGAGATGGAGAGTTCGGATCTCCAGCAGTCGCACAGCCATTGATCTCTGCTAGCAGTATTACCATCCAGCCGATCGGCACATACCTTCGAGAGTTCTTCCACCATCAGCCGCACCGTACTTCGACTTGATGCTCAGGGGTTGTAAGTATATACTAATTAAAAATATATGTTTATGTTTTTAAGTCAATTCCTTATAAACATGCATTTTTTTAACAGATTTATTGAGCAGCATCATGTATCCAGCCACATCAGCTCGTATTTCAGAGGCGTGCAGATCCCAGTGGCTACGATTGCGCCACATATCTGCAGCCACGAGGGAGTTTTATTTTTCTGAGTTTCAGGTAAACTTATTAAATACAATTTATCACTGATATAAAATTTCTTAATCTTAATAAATTTGAAACTAACTGTTTATTTTAATGCAAAAAAGTTTACGTGGGACCCTGCCAGCCATGATGCCATTAGGGCAGCATGGGAGGCTCTTACGGGATGCCGATACTCCGACATGCTTCATCGTTGGAGGTCATCGGGTCAGCGTCCTGCGCATGTGCCAGAGGGTATTTGGCACGAGTGGCAGCAGGCCTGGCAGTCCGATGGCTGGCGCAGGAGGTCCGCATCAGCCAGCACGAACCGCGATCTGAGAAGGGCGGTCCTGGCATGGGTCTCTCCCGCCATACTTCGGGCTCCATTTCGATTCAGGAGCACAGACGACGTATGGTAAGAAAACATAAATATTTTAATTACTAATTTAGTTATTTATAAATATTTGTATTAATATCAATTTTTTTTAAGTTATAGTCTGACAGGGGGCGGAGATCCTGGTGAGTTTCGTCTATTCAGGGCGACACACACCAGGAGGGACGGTTCCTGGGTCGACACGCGATCACGGAAGGTTACGGTAAGAAATTAGATTTATGTAGTATCTGTTTAATTTCTAAAATTTTATTTGAGAAATTTATTAATTCATTTATTGTTGATTTCATAATTAAAGACACGAGTCGAGGAGCTTCGCTCCCAGGCATCGCAGGTCGACTCTACTGATGGGAGACGCCCATCGAACTCTCAGCAGAGGAGAGTCGGCGTGTGTTTTTGGAGGCTGTTGGTGCCCAGCCGCGAGACTGCAGGGTCTATGGTCGGGGCACTAGAGCTTCTGCATATTTTCCCCATCAGGCCTCCAGCTCGCGATATTCTGGTGATATTCCTGCCGAGCGTTTAGACGACATTCGGAGATCTATGCAGAGGAGGTTCGGCAGGAGGTCGAGCAGATTTCGAGGATCGTATGCGAGGCCGGGATCAGAGATTGTAGACATGCGAGATGAGATGCGTTATTTGCGGGATATGGTTAGCCGCTTGTCGCAGGGTCTCCAGCCTTCACGTGATTGCTCAGATTCTTGATGTATTTTTTTTTTTTTATGTTGTACATGAAAACTTCAAAATTTAATATATTAATTATTTTTAAAAATTGAATGATTATTTTTTGGATCAATATGAGTGAAGAATGTTTCGATCAATATTTAAATGTAATAAATTGTATTAACCGTTTAATTTTTAAATTTTTTTTAAAAAAAATTATTAGCGACGCATTAGCAACTAAATTGCATCGCTAATATTTTTAAAATATTATTATTAAATATTCGACGTAATGACCTGGCGTCGCAATAATTTTAAAAAAAATTTAATAGCACGCATTAGCGACTCAAATTGAGTCACTATTATATCTAAAATATTTTTAATAAATATTGCGATGCAATGACCTTGCGTCGCAATATTTTAAAAAATTTTTTATTTGCGACTCTTTAACGACTCAAATTGCGTCGCTATTATATCAAAAATATTATTATTAAATATTATGACACAACTAATGTGTCGCAATATTGCGACGCAATTGAGTGCATCGCAATATTTAATAATAATTTTAAATATTATAATTAATTTTTAATTTAGTGACGTATTTGGATGTGTCGCAATATTGCGACGTAATTTTGCGTCGCAGAGAGTCGCAATATTGCGATGCAATTGCGACAAATGGATATTGCGACGGATATCTGAGCGACGCCGTCATTGTGTCGCTATTGCGTCGCAATAGCATGTTTAGCGATGCATTTGCGATGCATTTGGGCGTCGCAATATTTTATTTTCTTGTAGTGCGAAAATATTGTTTCTGGTTCTACGGATAAACATAATGCCTCTTATCTATATGAGGCTACCACACCAAAGCATAATAAAATAGGCCCAACTATGTATAGGCCTAACTCAAACTAAAAATAATAAAATAAATAAAATATTAAAAATTACAACCATTATATTTTAACATTTAGGTATGGATGGTATCAGACGGTTGAAAGGCAACTAGGGCATCATGTCCCAAATGCTTCCATTTCTTCATCTCGAAGGTCGCTCAACTTCGAAATAGCAAAGGCAACAGAAGAAGCCGAAAGAAAGGCTCCGATGATATGGAAGGTAAACAAAAGTAAGGAGGAAGGTAAAGACGGAATGGCCCAAAAATGGAACTCCTCCTGGTATGCTTTTGTAGAGGGTCCAGCATTTAACACCTAGGTTCTTGAGTGTTCGAATGAAGCGTCCGAATTAAATTTGAGCTTATTTCTCAAGGGTCAGCATTTAACGTCTAGGTTCTCGAGTGTTCGAATGGAGCATCCAAATTAAATTTTAGCTTATCTTTTCGATTTTCCTCTTCTGGAATCATTTAATTTTGTCACATCTATCCTATCTAGTTTCTCAAACATTCAATGAATCGAATAACATTTATGGACTTTCTCTCGAGTGTTCCAAATTAATTTTGTAATATGTATGCTGCTTTGCTGTTATATTTATAACCGTTCAATTCTCTTTAACGTCTATATCCATTTGGTTGGTGCTCATGCTTTTTTCGTACACTAAATTTTTAATCATATAAAATAGTTATAAATGAAATAAAAATATTATTATAATATATGTTTCCCCAATAATCTCAATCTTATTGAATTTTCTAGATTTTTATGTTCAAATTTTAATTAATTTTATAATGATCCTTGAGGTTGATATTTTAATGAATCCCAACCGAAACTTCCTTCACTAACACCTCATAGATTAGCGCTTCAATGCTGTCTAATTCTATAGATGTAAAATAGTGATCGGCACGAGATGGTTCGTGTTTGGCATAGTAGGGCTGCTACATGTCACCGGGCTTTCAATCGGCATGCGCAAGCGCTTCTTTGTGCACCAAGTCCTTGCGTCTGGCATTAGAGAAACCCTTCCCCTAACCAGCCTTTACCCCAAAACAATAAATACAAATCCCCGAAGAACAAAGTCCCGCCCAAACACAAAAAACAAAAATGTATGGGAAGCAAAGCCTTCCCAACCAAGAACTCTCCACTAAGTAACTTGAAAAATAATGAGGTTGCCCGAAGGCTACAAAGACACTCCTCTCTGTCCCTAACAAAGATCTCTCAAAGTGCCCTTCCCAACCTCACTCAACTAGAACTGACCTATGGATGCCTCGCACCCGCGCACCACCTATGCAGGTCGGCCACGTCCTCGCTCGTCCAAGTCCGCCTGACTTAGACCTTTGCCGCTGTGATCTCCGCTGCTTGCCAACCTTGCGCACCTCCTCTGGTCGCCTGATGGCCCCACCCGAACTCCACTCGGATGGATTGATCGCTTACTTCTTAGACCTTTGCCGCTGTGATCTCCGCTGCTTGCCAACCTTCCGCTGTGATCTCGGCTGCTTGCCAACCTTGCGCACCTCCTCTAGTCGCCTGATGGCCCCACCCAAACTCCACTCAGATGGATTGATCGCTTGCAACTAGAAGTATTGGCCTTGGGTCCACCCTTTCGCAAAGGACTCCCCAACCTACCCTCTTGCTCCCTTGCAACTCGATGTGATTCAATGACCGCATGAATGCTTTAGGCCTTGAGTCCGCCCTCCTTAAATAGCTCCGCAACCGGCCACTATCCAAGAGTCCCATGTCAATGCAGCGGGGCACAAGGTGTGCTGATGCGCACGTGTCCATGATCGACCAGCAGCACCAGATCAGCCCGGCTAGCAGGTGGCTAGCTTGGCGACCCAGCATCGGACAGACCAGGCTGGCAGGAGGCCAGCCTCGCGGTGGAGGAAGATGGTTGGGCGGGCAGGAGGCCCGCCCAGGCTGGCACCTGCCCGTGCGCCCAGAGCTCAGGTTGGCGCGGAGCCAGCGCACGGCCAGGCTGGCGCGCAGCTAGCCTGGTGCGCCCAACCAGCAGGACGTCCAGCCCATATTTTCCCTTGGTTTAGTATATTTTTGGGGAGATTTGAGAGGATCTTGAGAAGATTTGAGGGGACGCACCAGCCCAGATTTACCCTTGATTCTGGAGATCTTTTGGGGAGATTTGAGAGGATCTTGGGAAGATTTGAGGGGATGCACCAGCCTAGATTTTCCCTTGATTCAGGAGATCTTTTGGGAAGATTTGAGAGGATCTTAGGCAGATTTGAGGAGGGCGCACACACCAGCCCAGATTTCGCTGAGATTTTTGGGGAGATTTGAGGGGATCTTTTGAGAGATTGGGTAGGTTGGATACCAGCAAACCTGGGCCTGGATCAGCAATCTAGCGGTCAAGATAGAGATTTTTGGGGAGAGTTGAGGGGATCTTTTGAGAGATTTGGGTAGGTTGGATACCAGCAAACCTGGGTCAAGATAGAGTCCCTTGGGAGTCCTTGTTGGATGAGTGTTAGTTGGTGATATTATCACCGTGAGTCCATCTATTCGAAGATAGAGTTAGCATGGAATAAGGACTCTTAGGGGTAGTGGATAAGGTTAAATCCCAGCCCTTATCTCTTCATCCAAGGGTTAAGAAGGAGTTCTAATTGGATAAGAGTCCTAAAGGAATCCAAGAGTCCAATGTCAATGAAGCCCCTTGCATGCTGCCTAGGACTCCTCCTTTAGGACTCTTATTGTTACGGAAATCAGAATCAATAAACAAATCAAACAATAAACAAACAAAGGAACACCAAGAATTTACGTGGTTCGATCATGGTGATCTACATCCACGCGCAAGGCAGATAAAATTCCATTATCATCATAAAGGAGAAGGTCATGATTACAGAAGTTTCACGCGTATATATATACGCCCAAAATAAACCCTATCGGACCGGTTTGGTTCGGTCTCAACAAGAATATCGGGTCGGGTCAAAAAACCCAGATCCGATATATAAAATTCAAGACATATTTAACAAATCTCCACCTTGGCTTGAATTTAACAAACTAGAAGTCGAACATATTCTCCCAGCATCCCTAAGCCTACGTGAGCTAACTCGGTGTAGGAAACAAGGGATGCAACGAAAAAATATATCCACTTCAAGAAAAAACAAAAATAGAACTTTCATTCACCTCGCCACCAAGCCCCAGAAGGAGCAAACCTCAAACAAGCATGCCAATCAAGTCCAAGCAATGCTTAAACTTGTTGGCGGGAACTATCTTGGTCAGCATATCAGCAGGATTGTCAGCAGTATCTACTTTCTTTACTGTAATATTTCTCTCAGTAAATGCCTCTCGAATAAAATGATACTTGATATCAATGTGCTTAGTCCTCTCATGATATGCTTGATTTTTAATCAAGCAAATAGCACTCTGATTGTCACAAAAGACAACTGAATTGTCTTCCTGCTTGAGCCCAAGTTCTTGAACAAGATTTCGTAACCAAATAGCTTCTTTTACTGCTTCTGTTGCTGCCATATACTCTGCCTCTGTTGTAGACAAAGCAACTGTCGACTGTAAGGTTGATCTCCAACTTATAGCCGAGCCAGATAATGTGAAAAGATAGCCAGTCAAAGATCTTCTCTTATCAATATCCCCAGCATAATCAGAATCCACAAATCTTACAACAGAAGTACAGTTAGAACTATTTCTATCAAACATTAGGCCCAATTTTGTGGAGCCTCTAAGATACCTAAGTATCCATTTCACTGCCTGCCAATGGACCTTTCCAGGATGTGCCATATATCTGCTCACCACACTAACTGCCTGCACAATGTCGGGACGAGTGCATACCATAGCGTATCAAGCTACCAACTGCACTGGAATATGGGACAGGAGACATTGCAGCCTCCTCGACCTCTGACTGAGGTGAATGTATAGCTGAGAGTCTAAAATGTGATGCTAAAGGTGTACTGACAGGCTTAGAGTTTTGCATGCCAAACTTCTCAAGTACCTTCTCAATATATCTCCTCTGTGAGAGATATAACTTACCTGCTTTTCTGTCTCTCTGAATCTCCATTCCTAAGATCTTCTTGGCAGGACCCAGATCTTTCATTTCAAACTCCTTACTGAGACATTTCTTCAAGATCAACACATCTGTCATGTTCTTTGCAGCAATGAGCATGTCATCCACATAAAAGGAGATAGACAAAGGATTTATCTGAAACTTTCCTGAAATACATGCAACTATCATAGCTGCTCCTATGATAACCGCTCCGTATCATAAAACTGTCGAATCTTTTATACCACTATCTTGGAGACTGCTTCAAACCATACAACGATTTTTTCAATCGACATACATGATCTTCCTTGCCTTCTACATAATAGCCCTCAGGCTGGGCCATATAAATAGTCTCCTCAAGCTCACCATGCAAAAAGGTTGTCTTCACATCGAGTTGCTCAAGCTCTAAGTCAAATTGAGCAACTATAGCCAGCAACACACGAATAGAAGTGTGTTTCACAACAGGAGAGAACACTTCATCATAATCAATTCCCTCCCTCTGATTGTAACCTTTAGCTACAAGTCTTGCCTTGCATCTACTAATTTTAACTCCTGGAATACCTTCCTTTTTCTTAAAGACCCATTTACACCCAATGGCTCTTTTTTCTTTAGGCAATAGCACCAAATCCCAAGTCTGGTTCTTGTGAAGTGATTCCAGTTCTTCAGCCATAGCAACAGTCCACTTTTCTGATTCCGAACAAGTAACAGCTTCAGTATAAGTAGATGGTTCCTGAATACCCATATCTTCTGCTGTCGTAAGAGCATAAGCCACCAGATCAGAAAATCCATATTTTTGAGGGGCTCGAATCTCCCTCCTTTCTCTGCCAGTAGCAATAGAATATGGCTGCTCCACCTCATCTAGAGCTTCCTCATCTAAACTAGAATCAATAGTAACAATTTGCTCGCTCAAATCATTTTGAGAGCCCTTTTTTCGAAGCTCGACCTGAACCTCCACCTCATTTGTATCACTCTCATGGTTTCCTGCAGACTCATCAACAACATTCCTTTGATCTAGCATAAACTTTTCATTAAAAGTAACATCCCTACTAATAATGAATTTAGGTGAATTAGGTTCCATGCACCACAGACGATAACCCTTCACACCATCAGCATAACCAACACATACACTTCTTTGCTCTAGGTTCAAGTTTATCATCCTTAACATGATAGTAAGCAGAGCATCCAAAAACCTTTAGATTTGAATAATCATAAGGCTTACCTGACCACATCTCAAAAGGAATCTTGCATTCAATTGCTGTTGAAGGAGAACGATTAATCAGATAGCAAGACGTGTTAACTGCTTCAGCCCAAAAAGCCTTTTCCATGCCAGCATTAGAGAGCATGCATCTTGCCCTCTCCAATAAAGTTCTGTTCATCCTTTCTGCCACTCCATTTTGTTGTGGAGTGTACCTGACTGTACGGTGTCGAACGATACCTGCATCTGCACAGAATTCATTAAAATCACCACCACAGAACTCAAGACCGTTATCGGTCCTCAGACGTTTGATCTTCTTCCCTGTCTGATTCTCAACAAGGGCTTTCCACTTTTTGAAGGTTTCAAACACTTCACTTTTTCTTTTCAGAAAATAAACCCAAACTTTTCTGGAATAATCATCAATAAATGTCACAAAGTAAAGAGCACCACCCTTAGATGGAACCTATGCCGATCCCCATAAATCAGAATGTATGTAGTCGAGTGTACCCTTCGTTGAATGTGTGCCTGTACTAAAACTGACCTTGCACTGCTTGCCAAGAACACAGTGCTCACAGAAATCTAGTGAGGATGTCCGCTCACCACATAGTAAACCATGTTTACTCAAAACTGTCATGCCACGCTCACTCATATGGCCCAAACGCATATGCCACAATTTTGTTCTATCATCAGCAGAAACAGAATTTGATGTGCCAATCGAAGAACCCATAACTATGCTACCCTGTAGATGATACAAGTGATTCACCTTGTTTCCTCTCATCACAACTAGATTGCCTTTGGTGACTTTTAGAGCTCCACCTCCACCTGAGTACATACACCCAATGGAATCCAAACAGCTCAAAGAAATAAGGTTTCTCTTTAAGTCTGGTATGTGCCTAACTTCAGTCAAGGTTCTCACTACTTTGTCATGGCACTTAATCTGAACAGTACCAATTTCCACAATTTTACATACTGCATCATTTCCTATAAAACTGATTCACCATTCAATGGTTCGTATGTGGTGAACCATTCCCTATTTGGGCACATGTGATATGATGCTCCTGTATCCATTATCCAAACATTGTTTGAAAAACTAACAACAGAGCATGTCGTAAGAACTCTGTCTGACACACTAGACTCATCTTTCTCAGCAATATTCGCCGCATCTTGACGTTGACTACGTTGCTTATCCTTTCTCTTGAGCACAGGACAATCTGACTTGTAATGTCCTTTCTTGTGACAATAGTAGCACTCAACGTTCGTCGTATCTCCATGTGGCCTAGATTTTGAACGACCAACAGATTTCTTTCTAAAAGCTTTATCCTTATTCTTGGCCCTACCTCTCACGAATAAACCATCTGCCCTGTCTCCACTAGTATTTCCATTCAATTTTGTTCTCAATTCTGCAGAATTCAAGGATGCTTTAACATCCTCTAGAGTTATGGATTCACGTCCATAAAGCATCGAGTTCACAAAATTTTCGTATGAGGCAGGCAATGAGCATAACACGATCAAAGCTTGATCTTCTTCCTCGAGTTTAATATCTAGATTTTTCATATCCATAACAATCTTATTAAACTCATTCAAGTGTTCCTTAATAGGCGTACCTTCTCGCATCTTTAGGGTATAAAGATGCTGCTTCAAATAAAGTCTCGATGTTAAAGATTTCTTCATGTAGAGACTTTCCAGTTTCTTTCAAAGACCGGCCGCTGTTTCTTCATCTGCGACTTCTCGCAAAACATTGTCTTCTAGAGACAACTGGATCGCACTATGCGCCTTCTCATCCATCTCTTCAATCTCAGCCGTGGTCATGTCATCTGTATAATTATTATCCAGTGCCCTAACAGAACCCTCTCGCTTCAATAAAGCCTTCATCTTTATTCTCCATAATCCAAAGTTGTTCTGTCCATCAAATGGTGCAATCTGAAACTTCAAAGATGACATCCCAAGAATTCCTAAGAACGAAACGATCTTTCTGTTTGGATTGAAGAAGAAGAAGAGATCCTGGGAATAGCTTCACGGACGGAACAGATTCACGGACGGAACAGAGGCTTCCTTTTCACGGCACGGCTGGAAAATAGAATCACGGCCATGACTGCCGGAGAGAACAGGACCGCGGCTCAAATCCTCAAGAAAACTGATCAATGTGCCGCCTTTCCCTTAAATGTGCCTCGAGATTGGATTCCCTTCAAGAATCTCGCCGCGTGGAGACCGGACCTCGCACCCCAAGAGCAATGCGGTCGCCCTTGGGTTTCTGAAGAACAGGGGAGGGGTGAAGAAGAATCCAAATCCAGCACCGAATCAGCTTGTCGCGCTCTATCTCCTCGCCGTCGATTGCCCGCTTCCTCAAGGCCGGCAGGTACGCCCAGCACGTCGAATCAGGAGGCAGGAGAAGAGTTACGCTCGCGGCAGCTTGTCTTCGATAGATCCGTCGATCTGAGAGGCCCTTAACGAACAAGAAATCGGTCCACAGAGCGACAAGCGAAGAGTAGGGATCAAGACGTTCGAATCCTCTTCGAAGAGAGTCAAAGCAGAGCAGCAGGCGCTTAAGAAGGAGCAGAGGTTGAATGTGGGAGAGAGGAATCGGTCCAGATGGACTCACGCGAAAAGCAAGGAAGGTGAGCATCCAATCGAGAATAATAGACTGCGAGAGCCGAGAATCAGGAGCGGGGGCCTCCTTTAGCTGTTATCGCCGGTAGCCAAAAAAACCATCGCCGCACCGCAGCCAAAAAAACCATCGCCGCACCGCCCAGATGAAGAAGAAGCAGCCAGACGAGACAATAAAAAGGATTAGGATTTTTGGTTTATCCCTTTTTTTTTTCAACAAAATTATTTCCGAACCAAAAGCTCTGATACCAGTTTGTTATGGAAATCAGATTCAATAAACAAATCAAACAATAAACAAACAAAGGAACACCAAGAATTTACGTGGTTCGATCATGGTGATCTACATCCACGGGCAAGGCAGACAAAATTCCATTCATCATAAAGGAGAAGGTCGATTACAGAAGTTTCACGCGTATATATACGCCCAAAAATAAACCCTATCGGACCGGTTTGGTCCGGTCTCAACAAGAATATCGGGTCGGGTCAAAAAACCCGGACCCGATATATAAAATTCAAGACTAACACTTATCCAATTAGAACTCCTTCTTAACCCTTGGATGAAGAGATAAGGGCTGGGATTTAACCTTATCCACTATCCCTAACAGTCCTTATTCCATGCTAACTCTATCTTCGAATAGATGGACTCACGGTGATAATATCACCAACTAACACTCATCCAACAAGGACTCCCAATGGACTCTATCTTGACCGCTGGATTGCTGATCCAATGGCCCAGGTTTGCTGGTATCCAACCTACCCAAATCTCTCCAAAGATCCCCTCAAATCTCCCCAAAAATCTCAGCGAAATCTGGGCTGGTGTGTGCGCCTCCTCAAATCTGCCCAAGATCCTCTCAAATCTTCCCAAAAGATTTCCTGAATCAACGGAAAATCTAGGCTGGTGCATCCCCTCAAATCTTCCCAAGATCCTCTCAAATCTCCCCAAAAGATCTCCTGAATCAAGGGTAAATCTGGGCTGATGCGTCCCCTCAAATCTTCCCAAGATCCTCTCAAATCTCCCCAAAAGATATACTGAATCAAGGAAAATATGGGCTGAACGTCCTGCTGGTTGGGCGCACAAGGCTAGCTGCGCGCCAGCCTGGCCGTGCGCTGGCCCCGCGCCAACCTGAGCGCTAGGCGCACGGGTAGCGCCAGCCTGGGCGGGCCTCCTGCCCGCCCAACCATCTTCCTCCATCGCGAGGCTGGCCTCCTGCCAGCCTGGTCCGTCCGATGCTGGGTCGCCAAGCTAGCCACCTACTAGCCAAGCTGATCTGGTGCTGCTGGTCGATCATGGACACGCACGCGTCAGCACACCCTGCGCCCCGCTGCGTGCGCCTGCGCACTCTCTGGGCAGCGTGCATGTACGCCAATGCACCCGGCCAACCTCGCCATTGCGCTGCGCGCAAGGTTGGGCCGGTCTGCGCTATGGTAACATACACAAGCTGTGTTGGGCCACCTCCCTAAGGCTGTAGGCCATTTCAACACAATTGTCCATAACGAGTTTGAAATGCAAACTTGTCTTAGTAGGCCAGCACACCAAACCGGATTGAAAAGGAGCAAAAATATACTTCTTCAACAACCAAAAATGACTAATTAGGAAGGATAATTCTCTTCAATTTTTAAAATACCCTCATAATAACCAAAAATGGCTCGTTTCTAAAAGTATTCTATTTTTGGTTAAGAAGACCTATTTATCATTTCTAATGGTCATAGATGGTTAGTTTCTAAGTTTATTTGTATCATTTGAAATCTTTCAATATTTATAAATAAGCCTCAACCATTCTCTCTCACTCCACATCAAACCACAAGCTCTTCAAAGCTCTTAAGAGCCTTTTTTATCTTTCTACAAGTCTTTCAAATTTTCTTAAGCTGTTTTAATTTTTTCCTACTTTTTAGTTAGCTATCCTAATCTCTCATTATTTTTTACTTTTACTCTCTATCCTATACAATCAATAATGTGCTGGTTGCTCTCGCCAATGCCAACTAGGGATGGCAACGGATGGACCGGGGCATTTATATCGGTACCCAACCTCGTTAGGAAAAATATCCCCGTTTTCTGCCCCATTAAGCCGTTATAGTTAACGGAACAGGGATGAGGATACCCGACCAAGCAAACGGGTACCCGTTTGCCCGTTTACATTAAAAAAAATTATTTTATTAAATTTATCATTTATTAAAAATTAAAAAAATAAAATTAATTAGGATAAGATAGAATAAACGCCAACAACCCATTGTTGATATTGATACATCTAACACATTAGCTTTAACATCGTAACAAACCATATATATTAGCTTTAACATCATAACAAACCAGATAGTAAATGATCTATCAAATTCTAATTGCATTTCAAAAAGAGCAAGAGACGATGAGTAGGTTAACTTCAAAAAGAGTAAGAGACGGTACGCAAGAGTCGCTGAGTCATTATATAAATATAATGCTAACGGGGACGAGAATGGGTAAACGGGGATGGGGCGGAGAATACCGTCATCGAGCCGTTTACCCATTTAGCCATTAACAAAATTTTTTCGTTACCTGTTAAGCCATTTAAAACGGGGATTCCCGCCCCTAAAAAATGATACTGGTCGGATAAACGGGGAAACGGGAAAATTGCCATCCCTACGCTAATCTCGTCGCTAAGGGTTTGAGTTTGATATCGATACGGTAAAGTATGAGGCACACCAACCATAGATCGAACCAAATATTCCTAGACCCACTACTGCCATTGGTATCATATCAATGACCATCCAGTCCAAAGTTAAACTCATAACCTCTAAAGTCTAGCAGCACTTCAACATCAAAGATATTGCTAGTAAGGAGCTTCGTGCAATCTGTAAAGTCCATGCGAGGAATTGTAGCTATAACACTTTCAAGGAAACCGGTCATTTGATTCGCCATTAGAAGAACATGAGAGTGTAACCCTTAAACCACCTAGTCTCAAATTAAAATTAGACAGGAAAGTGAGTTGGAAAAATTTTCCTATTTTTAATATAATATAATATAATGTAACGTAACATAATATAATATTATGAGCACGCACCATAGGCCGACATGTAGGTTAGTCCAATGGCTGGCACGACCTAGCCCATTCTAAGCCAAGCCTGTGGGCCATGCCGAGCCGGCATTCCAACACAAACAACCCGTGCTAACATGGCCTATGTACTGTAGCCGGCCATGCTAGCACCGCATGGATTTTTTTATAAAAATATCATTATTATAAGAAAAGCTAAGGAGAATCAGAAGGCATCAGCATGGATTTGAAGAAGCGTATGCAAGGTGGAGGATGCGCTTGTTGAGAACTTACTGCTATCGGTTGGGTTTTTTTTTTTTTTTTCTTAATCTGAGGTTACTGCTTGTTATAGAAATTTCAAGAAGACAGAGGTCTGATGCGAGTAAATTACACCAGCTCTAGCGCACATCCCCTAAACCATCCTTCAATTCTTTTAATTTTATTTTAGGTTGAGGGAAACCGAAACGTTATTTTGCTAATTTTTATTTATTTATCCTATTGACCCTCGGAACTAAAAGTTAATTAGGTGACATACCTCCCTAAAAGTGATGAGTTTTGGTCCAGCCAACCTAATTGGGCTAGATTGAACTGGTACAAATGGAAATATAATTGTGTATCTACGCTTGATCGTAAAACTCTTCGTATTTCGCTAAAAGATTTTGTTAATTGTGGCCATTTCAATCGTGGCTTTTGATATTAATTTTGATTGACTCAAAGACTGCTATGTAGCAGATATTATAAGGTTAAGAAAAATAGAAAGAAAAAAAAAAAAAAGGTTGAAAAAAAAAGGCATGGCACTTCGCGACTACTTTATGAACTTGATAATTATGAGAATGCATTTAATAGAATGAACTAGTAATTCTTTATGGAAAAAGTGTTGACAGCTTGATTGCTCTGGCCAATGGGCAAAACCAGCGACATGCTAAAACGAGGTTGGACTTAACAATTAAATTTTAAGCCGAATTTGGAGCGTTATTAGGGCTAATTTGAGCATGGCCTAAGCCCAAGCATGGAACCCATATTGATCTCGCATGGCCTAAGCCCGAACCCATATTGATCTCGGAGGGCTAATCTGAGCATGGCCTATGCCCAAGCATGGAACCCATACTGATCTCGGCTTAGATTCATAATTACGATCTCTTGGGATGCTTTCTAGGCAGGCCTGAGCTTTTGGGCCAACGAGACCCAAAATATCTGGTAAATTAGGCCGACTTAAATCAGTCTCGATCTTTCAGCACAAGTGAACTTATTCGAGTATTGATATTTATTCACCATCAAAATTTACCTAGGCCTCACATATATGGTAGAACCAATACTACTCTTATCAAAATCTAGTTCGACCAAACGGACTTTCTTCCAGGTGGAATGTCAAAATTTTCTAAAACCTCAAATCACCGACACCAACACACACCCAAATTAATTTTTTTTTAAAAAATATAGATAGAGAAAGCTGAAGAAGCCGCAAAGACTTTCCTGGAAGATCACTCGTATTGCTTTATTAAATAAATCACAATGTTGATATCAAATTCCCAACAATGATTCCGACCATTGAATTAATAGTCGTACGTTACAGACAGCTTTCATCACGCATAATTAAAGCTTACATTACTTGAATAGATGCCTTATATATGTTCCAAATATCATACTAGCTAGGATGCTGCAGGTGATATAGAATTGTTTCATAGGGAATCGTGCTCCCTATGAATTGCCCCCTCCGTCGACAGGCTCACACGTCGAGGGTCTCGCCAGCGTTTAACTGATTATTTCTCACAAATCTTTTGTAATCAGTTGTGATGAAGCAGTAGTACTTGTTTGAGACGAGTTTGAAGGTCATACGGTACTCTCGTGCCAGTGCATCGAAGATCATAACCTTCACGCCGTTGATTCCATCCTTCACCTGCTCTTCCTCTTCCTTGGTCATCATCGTGCGGAGCCCCTTATCGAATTCCTTCTTCGACACCTTCTTCAAATATCATACTAGCTAGGATGCTGCAGGTGATATAGAATTGTTTCATAGGGAATCGTGCTCCCCATGAATTGTCCTCCATATGGCATAATGGTGATCGGAAAGAACTGGCTTCCATGGCAAAACGGTGCTCCCTCAAACGGTTCACGTCCATCCCCATGCCCGCTCAACCCACATCCAACACCAGAGACGGACCTGTGAATTGATGCTGGAGCCAGAAAGATCCAACACCGCACCGTGATGAAGTTCCGTTTCCAGGTGGCTTGCATTCTTCCGCGGGAATTCCATGACGGAAGCGAAGCACGGGGCATTTAGGTATGGATGGTATCGGACGGTGGAAGAAAGGCAACGAGGACATCATGTCCCAAACGCTTCCGTTTCTTCATCTCGAAGGTCGCTCAACTTCAAATAAACAGCAGAAGAAGCCGAATGAAAGGCTCCAATGATATCGAAGGTAAACAGAAGGAAGGAAGAAGGTAAAAGACGGGATAGCCAAAAACCGAACTCCTCCCCATAAGCTTTTGTAGAGGGTCAGCATTTAACGCCTAGGTTCTCGAGTGTTCGAATGGAGGGTCCGAATTAAATTTAAGCATATCTTTCTCGAGGATCGAGCATTTAACGCCTATGTTCTCGAGTGTTCGAATGGAGCGTTCGAATTAAATTTAAGTTTATCTTTCCCGATTTTTTTATTCAAAAATCATTTAATTTTATCCCATTTATCCTATCTAGTTTCTAGAACGTTCAGTGAATAACGTTTATAAGCTTCCTTCGAGTATTCCAAATTAATTTACTTGGCTATTCTATTTACAGCCCTTTAATTCTCTTTAATGTCTATATCCATTTGATGGGTGCTCATACTAAATTTTTAATTATATAAAATAATTATAGGTGAAGTAAAATTATTGTTATTAATAATATATGTTTCTTGAGAATTCTAATCTTATTAAAACTTTTAGCTAGGTTTTTATGCTCAAAATTTAATTAATTTTATAATGACCCTTGAGGTTGATATTTTAATGAATCTCGATCCAAACCTTCTTCATTAACACCTCATAGCTTAGAGCTCCATCATTGTATAATTCAAAAGAAAAAAGTCTTTTTGCATCGAAGGTCGGTGCACAAAGCGCTTACCGAATGTACAGATTGGCCGCGCCGTGCTACAATGGGTGTAGTGCATGTCATGGCCCATTGGGTTACGGTACATGCGGTGGCACGGGCACACAGCTAATCCGCGCGCCGGGTGCGTACTTTATACATTGGCCTCCGGTGCACAAAGACTTTTCCATTCTAGAAATGTAAAATGGAGACCAGCACCAGATGGATCATGTTTAACATAGTGGGGCTGCTATACAAGCTATATTGAGCCATCTCCCTAAGGCCCATAGGCTATTTCAACTCAATGGCCCATAACAAGTCTGAAATGCAAGCTTGTCTTGGTAGGCCAGCACGCCAGGCCGGATTGAAAAGGTGCAAAAATATGCTACTCTAACAACCAAAAATGACTAATTAGGAAGGATAATTACCTTTAATTTTTAAAATACCCTCATAATAATCAAAAATAGCTCCAAAATTTTTTCCTCAAAAAATCTCTCAAAAAATTTTTCCTCGAAAAATCCCTTGGAAATTTTCCCTCGACAAATATCCCTTAGAAATTTTCCCTCAAAAAATTCTCAAAAAATTTCCCTAAAAAAATCCCTCAAAAATTTTTCCTCGATAAATCCCTCGAAAAATCTCTTAAAATTTTTTCCCTCAAAAAAATTTCCTTAGAAAATGTCTCTCAAAAAAACCATCAAAAATTTTTAAGAGATAAATTACGTCAAAAAATATCTCGGAACATAAATTCCATCAAAAAAATTTTTTGAGGGTTTTTTCGACGGCTATTTTTTCCTTTTTTCCTCAAAAAATCCTTCGCAAATGACCCTTTTTCTTATACTGTAGGCACGATGGGCTTCATTTTCTCTCTCCAGTTACTTTCTCTCCTTCATGTTTCTCTCTCTAGTTGGGCATCCTCTCTCCTATTCGCACACCCTTGTCCATAAGATCTGGTGGGATGCCACTTTCTCTTTGTTGGACATTCCTTTCTCTTTAGACATGCACCCTTATTTTCTCTCTCTAGGCATCCTCTCTCTTGGAGATTCCTTCTCTCTCTTGTGTGGGACCTAAGTGGCTGTCCCCCGTCTCTCTCGCTTGGATGTCAAAATTTGGTTCAGGTCTAAAAATGTTCTGTAGTAGTTGGTCAGGCATCAACTAATTTTTTCTCACCAAGAAGGATCCTGGTACTAGTGTCACATGTTACATATCATGACACACTAGCACAACTCATGAGTGAGTATCCTCCACATATGATCCCTGTAGAGGTGGATCCCAGAGTCATATCACATATCATGTCACAGTACATCCCATGCATGGGTGCCATGGGTGAATGTCCTCCACATATGAACCCTATAAAGGTAGGTTCACAAAACATCATTTTCATGTTATATGTGCAAGATGATATGTATTGTTGCAAAAATATAATTGATGGAGATGGAGAATAAAAAAAATTTTGGATGGCCCCAAAGGCCGACACCTCCAAGACCGGCACCACTAAGGCCGGCACCTCGAAGGCCGTCGGTCCCAAAGACAGACACCTCCAAGGCCGGCACCAACAAGGCCGGCACCTCGAAGACCGGCACCACCAAGGCCGGCACCTCGAAGACCAGCACCTCCAAGGCCGGCACCTCTAAGACCGGCACCTCCAAGGCCGGCATCTCCAAGGCCGGCACCTCGAAGACCGGCACCTCCAAGGCTGGCACCTCGAAGACCGGCACCCCCAAGGTCGGCACCTCGAAGACCGGCACCTCCAAGGCAGGCATCTCCAAGGCCAGCACCTCCAAGGCCGGCACCTTGTAGACCGGCACCACCAAGGCCGGCACCTCGAAGACCGGCACCACCAAGGTCGGCACCTCGAAGACCGGCAACCCCAAGGCCGGCACCTCGAAGACCGTCGGCCCCGAAGACCGACACCTCAAAGACCGGCACCTCCAAGGCCGGTATCTCCATGGCCGGCACCTCGAAGACCGGCACCTCGAAGACCAGCACCACCAAGACCGGCACCTCGAAGACCGGCACCTCCAAGGCCGGCACCTCGAAGACCGGCACCTCCAAGGCCGGCACCTCGAAGACCGGCACCCCCAAGGCCGGCACCTCGAAGACTGACACCCAGAAGGACGACACCTCGAAGAACGACAGCCCCGAAGACCGACACCTCCAAGGCCGGCACCACCAAGGCCGGCACCTTGAAGACTGGCACCACCAAGGCCGGCACCTAGAAGATCGGCACCTCCAAGGCCGGCACCTCGAAGACCGGCACCACCAAGGCCGGCACCTCGAAAACCGGCACCCCCAAGGCCGGCAGCTCGAAGACCGTCGGCCCCGAAGACCGACACCTCGAAGGCCAGCACCTCCAAGGCCGGCACCTCGAAGACCGGCACAACCAAGACCGGCACCTCGAAGACCGGCACCACCAAGGCCGGCACCTCAAAGACCGGCACCCCCAAGGCCGGCACCTCGAAGACCGTCGGCCCCGAAGACCGACACCTTGAAGGCCGACAGCTCCAAGGTCGAGAGCTCCAAGGCCGACACCCCCATGGCCGACTGCTCCAAGGCCGACTGCTCCAAGGCTGACAGCTCCATGGCCGACAACTCCAAGGCCGAGTACTCCAAGGCTGACAGCTCTATGGCCAACACCTCCAAGCTACCAAGCTCCCTTGCCGTTAACAGTGCCATGCAAGTGAACAAAGCCTTGTACGTGAGCAGTGCCATGCAAACTCATCCAAAGGCATGAGCTGGGCCACGCAAGCAATTCCACGTGGCTTTACCAGGATCATGGGCGGTCACCAAATATTATGAACCGGCAATTACAAAGGTCATGGATAGTTTCCAAGAAATTAAGAGGCGTACTTATGACATACGTTTAGCAGTTAGTACGCCCACCAACGAAGAACGGAAGATATTACTCGGCTGTTACCAGTGAAGGGTAAGAGGGACCCCTGAACAGGTATATAAAGACCCCAACCCCCCAACGAGGGGAAGGGGGGAAGAAACTCAATCTCTACTTTCTCATCAAAAAATTCTACTGTTCTACAAGTCACTAACTTGGGCATCGGAGGGTCCCCACCGGAATCCCGGTTCGGGACTTTTCTTGCAGGCCCTAGAAAGGAGACGGTGACCCTTCTACATCCTCGAAGGTTTGCAGAGATCTCAGCTCGCCCGGCGCTCATCAAAAGTGATTTGGCAGCAATAGATTGGCGCGCCAGGAAGGGGTCGAACCTTCTCCCTATGACAGACTCCGATTCTGCGAAAGAGACGATGGTGACCACACGAGCACAGGAGGCTTCTACCAACCAAGCCGCGGAGCGCATTCCGCGGGTTGAACAAGCGGAGGCCAACCTCCGTGCTCAGCCCCCCACCCAGATGAGCCAGCCTGACCGGCTGGAGGTTCTATCTCACCAAGTTCAGAACCTAGCGGCGGTAGTACGGGGATTGCAGGAACGCTACTTTGCAGCCGCACCTCAGCTCCATCTTCCCGGCGAACGGGTACGGGGAACAGTTCTATCCCATCAGGGCGGGACCCCGCCCGAGGCCTCCCATCACTCACTTTCGGGAGATCGCCGTCAAGATGCCTCAAAGCGACGACGGTCTCTCTCCTGCTTGCCTTCGGGACCTCATCATCGAGGGGCCTCAAAACGGTGACGGTCCCTTTCCCATCGCTCTCCTCCTGAGCCCCATCCCCGAGAGGCCTCAGGGCGACGGCGGTCCCATTCCCGTCATTCTGGTCGCTCCTATCGATGCCGAGATGGATCCAGACGAGCGCGTTCCTTACCTCGGCGGCCTGCCCCAGCTTCATCTTTTGATTCTTCTACAGACGACGCCCAGCGGAAGACTATCCGATGGCTCGACGAGTATCACCGATGGTTGGAGGAGCTTAGCCACCGGATCATCAATCCTCATGGAGCGGACTACGACCATCGCCCCCCACTTTCCCGGTGGATAATGGAGGAACCGGTCCCGCCCCGTTTCCGTCTCCCACAACTGGATCCATACGATGGCACGACGGACCCATTGGACCACCTGGAGAGCTACAAGGTCTTTATGCGGGTCCAGGGAGCAACGGACTCCCTTCTATGTGTCGCCTTTCCGGCCACCCTCCGAAAGGCAGCACGTGCATGGTATTCCCGTCTGCCACCGCACAGCATCGATTCATTCTGTCATCTCGAGCAAGCTTTCCTGGCCCACTTTAATGCAAGCCGGAAGATCCCACGAGTGGCGGATAGTCTATTTGCTGTCCAGCAGAGGAGCGGCGAGACCCTAAAAGACTTTGTTGCCCGGTTCAAGGATGCAGCGCTGGAGGTATATAATCTAGATGATTCCGTAGCCACCTTGGCATTAAAGCGGGGACTTTGTCCTTCCAGGTTCGCCTATTCTCTAGACAAGAAGCCCCCGAGCTCTTATGCCGAACTTCTAAACCGAGCACAAAAACACATCCGTGCGAACGAGGCAGATTCCTCCAGGAGGGAGGCTGATAAGAATCCTAACAAGAAACCAATGCCCACCGAGCAGGCCGGAGCGTGACCTCGGAAGACTGAGCCCCCTCACCACCCAGATCGCCAGCCGCAGACGCTTGTTCCTAAGGAGCGATTCACTCCCCTCATGGCTCCGATATCCCACATCCTGCTGGAAATTGAGGAAGAACCTTACTTCAAGCGTCCGCTCCCCCTGAGGTCGGGGACCCCCCGCAATAAAGAGCTCTACTGTCGATATCACCGAGATTATGGTCACGACACCGAAGACTGCCGCCACCTGAAGAGGGCCATTGAAGAGCTTGTCCAGCAGGGTCACTTGGGAAAGTTTGTCCGAAGGGGAAACCCTCCTACTCCAGGCCCAGCGGTGCCTCCTACACTCCAGACCGGTGCAGACAACGCCCCTACGGAGAAGACCATAGCCATGATTGCCTGGGGGGCAGGCGGCAGTTCAAAGAGACAGCGGGAAGGAGTAGATCCCGTAATTCCTTTCTTTAGAAAGGTATTAGATGGAGTAGTCAACAAAAACGATGACAGCGTGGTGGTATCCATGACCATAGCCAAGCATCCTGTGAAACGAATCTTAGTTGATAGTGGTAGTTCTGTGGACGTCCTAAGCTATGAGGCCTTTGTTCGAATGAACCTCTCTGAGTCTTCCCTGCGGCCTGTCACTACGCCTTTAATGGGCTTCACGGGAGACTCTCTGAGCGCTGAAGGAGAAATTGCCCTCCCTGTCACAACTGGGACATCGCCTCGTCAAAGCACGGTGGTCATAAACTTCCTGGTGGTTCGGGTCCCGCTGGCTTACAACACCATCTTGGGGAGACCAGGGTTGAATATGCTAGATGCTGTCATCTCCACCAAGAACAAAGCCCGCCGCCGCTGTGCTACCACTTGTCTCCCAGTCCATTGGAGGCCGCATCGGCAATGACCTCTGGGCCGCTTGACCCCCGAGACCCGGGAGGGAGGGGGGAGCCGGCCGAGCACCTTCTGACTTTTCCCTTAGGAGATGAACCGACAAGGACCATCCAGGTCGGGGTGCTACTGCCCGAAGAGGTGCGCGATCGACTCCTCGCCTTCCTGTGAGCCAATGCCGACGTCTTCGCCTGGTCTGCTGCCGACATGCCAGGCATCCCTGAGGAGGTAATCACTCATCAGCTCAACCTTAAGCCAGAGTGTCGGCCAGTCCGATAGAAGAAAAAGAGCTTCGCTCCGGACAAACAGAGAGCTATCGACGAGGAGGTTCGCAAGCTGGTGGCTACAGGGCATGTCCGGGAAGTTCACTACCCCGAGTGGTTGGCCAACGTGGTGATGGTTCGCAAGACTAATGGGAGCTGGAGGATGTGTGTAGACTTCACTGATCTCAACAAAGCATGCCCCAAAGATAGCTTTCCCTTACCTCAGATCGATCAGCTGGTGGACGCTACATCCGGTCATGAGGTCCTTAGTTTCATGGATGCTTTCTCCGGATACAATCAGATCAGGATAAACCCGGTGGATGAGGAAGCCACCTCCTTCATAACTGAGAAGGGGCTGTATTGCTACAAGGTGATGCCATTTGGATTAAAGAACGCGGGAGCCACCTATCAAAGGCTAATGAATAAAGTCTTCGAGAACCAGATAGGACGCAATATGGAGGTATACCTAGATGACATGTTGACCAAAAGTGTCCACGCCATCGACCATATCACCGACCTAACGAAGACTTTTGACAACCTTCGTCGATGCCAAATGAGGTTGAATCCGCGCAAGTGTGCATTTGGAGTAACAGCCAGAAAGTTCTTGGGTTTCATGGTGACCCACCAAGGGATCGAGGCAAATCCAGACAAAGTTCAAGTCATTTTGGACATGAGGTCACCTACCAACAAGAAAGAAATACAGCGCCTGATGGGGAGGGTGGCAGCCTTAAGCCGTTTCCTATCCAGGTCCGCCGAGAGATGCCTGCCTTTCTTCAGGGCCCTCCGCAAGGTCAACGGATTCGAATGGAAGAAGGAATGTCAGAAGGCGTTTGAGGGACTAAAGGAATTCCTCTCTACCCCGCCACTATTATCCAAGCCAATAAGTGAAGAAGAACTCCTTCTGTACCTCACAGCTTCTCCCGAGGCCGTTAGTTCTTATTGGTCCGCGTGGACACCAATGGCATGCAAAAACTGGTGTATTATACAAGCAAGGTGCTCCACGATGCGGAGACCAGATACTCGAAGATTGAGAAGATCATATTTTCCTTGATCGTGTCTGCCCAACGCCTACGGCCATACTTCCAAGCCCACCCAATTGCAGTGATCACAGACCAATCTCTGAGGATAATTCTCGCTCGCCCAGATACTTCAGGTCGGTTGGCGAAATGGGCGCTCAAGTTGGGGGAGTTTAATCTATCTTTTTGCCCTCGGTCGGCCATGAAATCTCAGGTCCTGGCAGATTTTTTGGTCGAGTGCACTTGGAGCGAGGAGCGGCCCAAGGAGGCCTCGACGGACCCCTCACCTTTCGACACCAGAGACGATGAATGGGTTCTGCATGTAGACGGGGCATCAAATTCTCAAGGGAGTGGAGCAGGCCTCATCTTGGCCAACCCGGATGGAGTTGTAGCCAAGTGCGCACTCCGTTTACTCTTTCCAGCCACCAATAACCAGGTAGAATATGAAGCTCTGTTGGCTGGGATAAAGTTAGCCCGAGAGCTCGGGGTGAAGCGCCTTAGGGCATTCACTGACTCCCAGCTGGTCACTGGCCAAATCGTGGGAGAGTATGAAGCAAAAGATCCCATCATGTCCCGCTACCTAAGTATGGTATGGTCACAGGCTTCTCACTTGGCATATTTCAGTGTTAGCTATATCCCCCGAGGGGAAAATGCTAGGGCCGACGCCTTGTCCCATCTCGCCACCTCAGCTGATGGAACGTTGGGAAAGGCTTATGTGGAGCATCTAGAAGCCCCAAGTATTGACACAACAAGAGAAACTCTGCCAATTGAGCAGGAGCCTTCCTGGATGGATCCCTACATCCGATACCTTACCAACGGTACCCTCCCAGAAGACCCTACCGAAGCCAAGAAACTCAAGAGACGGACTCCGAAATTCTTCATAATGGATGGAAAACTCTATCGCAGGTCGTTCTCATACCCAGTTCTCAAGTGTGTTGGCCCCACCGAAGCAGATTACATCTTGCGGGAGATACATGAAGGTATATGCGGAAGCCATCTAGGGGTAGGGCGCTCGCATACAAAGCCCTACGGCAAGGGTATTACTGGCTGACAATGAAGGAGGATGCGTCTGAGTTTGTCAAAAGGTGTGACAGCTGCCAACGTTACGCTAATATTCAACATCAGTCGTCGTCCCAGCTAACCCCCCTGGCCGCGCCCTGGCACTTCGCCCAGTGGGGTATGGACATCTTGGGACCATTTCCTCCAGCCTTCGGACAACGTAAGTTCCTAGTGGTAGCAGTTGATCATTTTACCAAATGGATTGAGGCTGAGGCCCTCACCAAAATCACGGAAAGCAAAGTAAGATCCTTCTTCTGGAAGTCGGTCGTATGCCGATTTGGACTGCTGCACACCCTTGTCACAGATAATGGCCGACAATTTGACAACACAGCCTTCTGGGAATTCTGCAGCGGCCTGGGCATTCATCAGCGGTTCACCTCTATGGGGCACCCCCAGACCAATGGCGCAGCCGAGGTGACCAATCACATTATCCTTCAAGGACTTAGAGCCCGCCTAGATGGCTGCAAGGGGCACTGGGTAGAAGAACTCCCCAGCGTATTGTGGGCATACCACACGACACCATGAGCCCCCATAGGGGAAACTCCTTTCAGCCTGGTCTTTGGGACCGAGGCAGTCATTCCAGTGGAGATAGGTGTCCTCAGTCCCCAGACAGAGCTTTACCACGAAGAGAACAACCCAAATCAACTGCGGGCCGATCTAGATCTAGTGGAAGAGTTGCGAGACCAAGCACAACTTCGCATGGCGGCCTTCCGCCAACGAGCGGCCAGATACTACAACGCCCGAGTACGACCCAAGACATTCTGCCTGGGAGACCTTGTTCTGAGACGAGCTGAAGTATCAAAGCCGACGGAAGGAGGCAAGCTGGCACCGAGATGGGAAGGACCATATCGCATCAAAGAAGTTCTTCACCATGGGGCGTACATAGTTGAAGAACTAGACGGAAAATCGCTCCTACACACTTGGAATGCCGAAAACTTACGTCGGTATTATCAATAATATACTACTTTAGTTAATTTGAACCCACTTGACAGATAGCTCTTCAAAGTCTATTCATTACTTCCTCGAATGGTCGCTCTGTTCAACAAAGACCGGCCTCCGTGTCGGCATCAAAAAGCCCTGGCCAGCCAGGCACAAAGACCGACCTCCGTGTTGGCACAGAAGACCGACCTCTGCGTCGGCATCAAAAAGCCCTGGCCAGCCAGGCACAAAGACCGGCCTCCACATCGGCACAGAAGATCGACCTTCGCATCGGCATCAAAAAGCCCTGGCCAGCCAGGCACAAAGACCAGCCTCCGCATCGGCACAGAAGACCGGCCGCCGCATCGGCACAGAAGACCGGCCTCCGCGTCGACACAAAAGACCGACCTCCGCATCGGCATCAAAAAGCCCTGGCCAGCCAGGCACAAAGACCGGCCTCTGCGTCGGCACAAAAGACCGACCTCCGCGTCGGCATCAAAAAGCCCTGGCCAACCAGGCACAAAGACCAGCCTCTACGTCGGCACAGAAGACCGGCCTCCGCGTCGGCACCAAAGACCGACCCCGCGTCGGCACCAAAGATCGACCCCGCGTCGGCGATAGAGACCGACTCCGTGTCGGCACCTCAAGACCGGCCCCTTGTCGGCATCCTCAAGCTCAAGACCTGCGGATTCCAATCAAAATAGTTTCCCGAGGAGCAGATCAACCCTGCAGAAGGAGACCAATTTCCTTAAAGAAAAAGGCACCTGAGCCTAGCCCAAGCACCCTCTGGTCACCCTCCGAGGTTCGACAGGTTCTCGATGACCTCAACTTTTCCTCAACGGCTAACTGACGAGCATCCTCCCAAAAAAGTTAACGTACGCTGCTTCCAGTGGCGGGCGTGAGGTAATCAACTTGCCTTCAAAAAATTTCTTAAAGTTCTACACTCCTTTCGCTTAGCTGATGCAGGGCACACTACAAGAAAGAGTGGTATTTGTGGCGAACCTATTATGGCGAAATTTTTTCGTCGTTATAGGTTTATTTATAACGGCAAAATAAAAATTAAATTCGTCATAAAAATTATTTATTACGGCGAAATACAATTTCACCGTAATAAATAGACTTATTACGACGAGTTTAAAAAGTCGTTGTAATAAGTCCACATTTTATTTTATGATTTTAATTTTTTTAATTTTTCTTACTTTTTATTACGGCGAAATACAATTTCGCCGTAATAAATAGACTTATTACGATGAGTTTAAAAATTCATCGTAATAAGTCCACATTTTATTTTACGATTTTAATTTTTTTAATTTTTCTTACTTTTTATTACGGCGAAATACATTTTTGCCGTAATAAATAGACTTATTACGATGACTTTTTAAACTCATCGTAATAAGTCCACATTTTATTTTATAATTTTAATTTTTTTAATTTTTCTTTCTTTTTATTACGGCGAAATACAATTTCGTCGTAATTAATAGACTTATTACGACAAGTTTAAATATTCATCGTAATAAGTCCACATTTTATTTTATAATTTTAATTTTTTTAATTTTTCTTTCTTTTTATTACGGTGAAATACAATTTCACTGTAATTAATAGACTTATTACGAGGAGTTTAAATATTCATCATAATAAGTCCACATTTTATTTTACGATTTTAATTTTTTAAATTTTTCTTACTTTTTATTATGGCGAAATACAATTTCGCCGTAAGAAATAGACTTATTACGATGAGTTTAAAAAGTCATCGTAATAAGTCCACATTTTATTTTACAATTTTAATTTTTTTAATTTTTCTTTCTTTTTATTACGGTGAAATATAATTTCGCCGTAATAAATAGACTTATTACGACGAGTTTAAAAAGTCATCGTAATAAGTCCACATTTATTTTACGATTTTAATTTTTTTAATTTTTCTTACTTTTTATTACGGCGAAATACAATTTCGCCGTAATTAATAGACTTATTATGATGAATTTAAAAATTCGTCGTAATATCATGAAAAATATCTTTCATACGAGACCTTATTACGACGAAAGTTAATTTCGCCGTAATAAGGTCCCCTTAATACTCTCTAACCCTCGCGCGATTTTTTTTCTGTGAAACCCTCCTCCCGCCGTCTTCCCCCGAGCTCGTCTCCGCCGTCTTCCCCCCGAGCTCGTCTCCGCCGTCAGCCTCCGAGCTCCTCTCCGCCTGCGGATGCCGAGCTCCTCTCTGTCAGCCTTCGAACGAGGTGAGTAGAAGGGCTTTATAAAACCCTTGGATTTTTTTTTTTCGATTTCTTTTGTTTTCTGATGATTTGGGGAGGGGGCGGGGAGAGAGAGACCGCCGGGGGGGATTTAGGGCAGGCCAACAGAGAGAAGGGGGGGCGGGGAATTGAGGGCAGACCAACAGAGAGAAGGGGGGGCGGGGGAATTGAGGGCAGGGGGAATGGGGAACCGACTCCCCTGTTTCACAGTTAAATTGGGAGTGAGAGAAGTGGGAGAGAGGGAAGGAGAAAGAGAGGGAGGGAGAGAGACAGGGCGGGAAGGAGGGCGGCGGCGGCTGCGATGTTTGTTGTTCCGCGTTTTCTTCCGTACGTTTTCTTCCCTAGTTCCATGTTTGTTGTTCCGCGTCGACTTCTGTGCTTGATGACCGGCTTAGAGCTTGGGTGTTGTGGTTGCATCAAGTACCTCTTCTTGACACAAACTCTTGTTCTTATTAATAATATTATTGTTCTCTACTGCTCTCTTACCTTTCTTTTATTTGGTAAGCATGTTATTCTCAGCCCTAGTTCATCTGCTGCATAGATTTGTTGAATTATGGCTCGCTAAGGAGTGAGAATATTTGCTTTTCTTCAACGTTGATGAGAAATGGACTGATTTTTTACCATCTTTGTAGGTGAGAATACCTAAAAATTCCCAAAAATCTGAGATTTAGGGTTCGTAATTGTTTATGGACTTGATAGTCATCCCGCCATTTCGTCTTCGTTTCTTTGCCCATAGCAGACGGCCCGGTGAAAGGTTTAGTCAGCTGTTAGTCTAGTCAATGGTGGGGTTTTGTTATGATTAAGCTCCCCTACAAAAGATGCCAAATCGAGCTGATAAGATTACGATAAGACATCCTTTCATCTTTTTGGCTAATGCTAGGATCAGGATTGTCTGGTCTGAGAGTCAGGCCCTTATAAAGTCAAGCAATATGTTTAGGTGATCCGGCCCTTTCCATATCAGGTCAGTTACAGGTGATCCGGCCCTTTCCATATCAAACAATCACCTGCAGGAACTGCAGGTGTAGTTTTCAATGGAATCATCCCCTTATTCCTTGTATCAATCCATACTATGTTATTTCCGGGTTTGCAATCTACTGATTGATCATAAAAATTAGTGGCCTCTGTACAAATTTTTTGGGCCTCCGTGGTTTTGTAATGACTGCTTCTTTGTTTCATTTCAAATGAACTTTGACAATCCTGGTTGATGGCTTTGGAGATGTATTCAGGATTCAAAGAGCTGATATTAACTAGTTTCACCGAGTGAAAAAGTATTATTGAGTTCTAGGATTCTGTAGAAAAGACATGCTCTGGTTCTTCAATGGTTTCTCTTGATTCATATATATATATATATATATATATATATATATATATATAATGTTTGTTTCTGTTGTTTGGTCTTGGTGCTTGTATTATTATTGTCCTTCTTTAAATCATGAATTTCATGGCTTAGTAAATAGGCACTAGGAGTCTGGGAGGTTTGGTTTCATTATCTTTTTATACCATAAGTTTGAACAATTAACATTTATTAATTTTGTTTAAATAAATTCTCTTTTTATTGAATCTTAAGTAAGGGGTAAGTAAATTGCAGCTGCAAGGGTTGGCTATGTGACTTTCTCTGTTACCCTATGTTGGTTAAGTAATTATTTCTTGTGTCAGACATTGACTTACAACCATGAGTTTGATGCTGTGCAGGGAGGCTTTGTGAATTACTGCCGAGGAATCTGGAGGTTGCAAGGCTGCCTAGCTGTATCAAGGGGAATTGGAGATTCGCATCTTAAATTCTCATGGTAAATTCAAGAAAAATTGAATTTAGTTAAATTACACTGTATATGAACTTCATTGGCCTATTGATCTGTTGAATGAATTAAATTGTTGTATATGTGTGTGTTGTTATTCTTAATCGTTGTTGCCTTTTTCATGCTTGCCATTTCTGCATAGATTTGGTCTCTTTTCTTTATGACTTCTGTGCATCATGTGGTAATTATATTCTCTTTCACAAAATCATTCCAGAGTTCCAAATCTGTACTATTTTCCACTGTTTCTCTAATTTTCAGTAGGAGGGTGGTTTAAAACCGTTGTTCAGCTCTTTTGTGCCCCCATAATGACGGGATTAAAACCATCAGCTTAGCGAATTGCCCTCACATTGTAGGGCTTTTCAATGAGAGTAAGCAGGGAATAAATGTAGGAAGGAGGGGATTTGTTAAATTGCTATGTTTTTTATGCCTTTGATTTTAAGAAAATTCAGCATACTTACTATTTGGATTCATGATGTTATAGTAGGACAATTCACTGAATAAAAAAAGGAAAATTTTATCACTAACATATCCTTGCAACAAACAGCTGTTGTACGTCACCAACGATGCCGATTGATAAGAGTTGGATACATAAGAAACGAAATTGTCCAGAATATGATGCCGGTATTAAGAAGTTCATAGAAAAGGCAAGGCTTCATGTTAATGAAGAAGGGAAGATACGTTGTCCTTGTGTGCGGTGTTATAATGGCAAATGGCATAAGCCTGATTTAGTTAAATTACACTGTATGTTAAAGGGTTTCTCGAAGACGTATCAGACGTGGTATTTTCATGGAGAACAGTTTGGAAGCAATGTCTCAGATGAAAATGAGAATGAAGATGATGACCCAGAAAGGGAACAAGATGAGATGGTCGAAGCATTGCAGGACATCGCTGGCCCAAGTGGTGCTCACACTGAGGTTGGCAATGATGATGACAATCCGATGATGTCTGACCATGAAGGACCGATCACAGTAAGAAATTGGATGATCTTTTCAATGAGGTGGAATCCGAGCTTTATCCTGGATGTGAAAAGTTTTCTTCTTTGACATTCTTAGTGAAGTTAATGCACATTAAGGTCCTCAATCGGTGGACAAATAAGTCTTTCAATATGTTGCTTGAACTATTAAAAGAGGCATTTCCGAATGGTACTAGAATACCATCTTCGCACTATGAGGCCAAAAAGAAGATGAATGAGTTGGGTTTAGGCTACGAGAACATACATGTATGCAAGCATGATTGTGCTATCTTTTGGAAGGAGAATGCCTATTTAGAAAAATGTCCGGTATGCAACGAGCCTAGGTACCAAGTGGTTAAAGACAAAGGTAAGAAGATACCTTATAAAGTTATGCGGTATTTTCCACTCACACCTCGTTTGAAACGTCTATATGCCTCAAGATATACAGCTGAAGATATGAGGTGGCACTATGATAAGCGACCGATCACAGATGGGGTGTTACGGCATCCAGCAGATGGAGAAGCATGGAAAGATTTTGATCAAAAGTATCCTAATTTTGCCAGTGAACCAAGAAATGTAAGGTTAGGTCTTGCTTCAGACGGATTCAATCCATTTGGGAACATGAGTAATGCATACAGTATGTGGCCCGTCATTTTAGTACCTTATAACTTGCCTCCATGGAAATATATGAAAGAGACATTCTTTATGATGTCGTTGCTTATCCCCGGTCCTAAATCTCCAGGAAGGGATATGGATATATTTTTAAGGCCAATAGTGGATGAACTTAAACATTTATGGACCGAAGGTGTTGATGTATATGATGCATCTACCAAAGAGAGTTTTCGGATGCACGTAGCTGTTTTATGGACTATAAATGATTTTCCAGCATACTCATTATTATCTGGTTGGAGCACAAAGGGTTATAAGGCATGTCCAGTTTGTAATGAGCAAACCTCATCCAAAAAGCTGAAAGACAAGATTTGCTATATGGGACATCGCCGTTACTTGCCTATTTATCACAAGTGGCGAAATAGTAGACTCCATGATGGAAGTAGAGAGCATGGAGTCAAACCAAAAATGTTGACCGGAGAAGAAATTTTAATGCAATTAGAACACATAGCTGCTGAACAGTCCGGAAAGCATCCAAACAATAAACATCGAAAGCGAAAGCGTGCACCAAATGAGTTGAATTGGTATAAGAAGAGCATTTTCTTCGAGTTGGAGTATTGGTCATCATTAAAATTGAGACATAACTTAGATGTAATGCATATTGAGAAGAATATATGTGACAATGTCGTGGGAACTTTATTAAGCATCGAAGGTAAGACAAAAGACACATATAAAGCAAGAGAGGACCTGGCTTCAATGGGGATCCGAAGGGAGTTGTGGTTACAAACTCAAGGTAATAGAGTTTATAAGCCTCCTGCATCTTACACCTTAACATTAGATGAAAGAAGACAATTCTGTAAGTGGCTAAAATCTGTGAAGGTGCCCGATGGATATTCTTCCAATATTTCAAGGTGCGTAAATGAAGGTGATGGAAAGATATCCGGCTTGAAGACACATGATTGTCATGTACTACTTCAAAGATTGTTACCTATTGGCATTCAACCATTCTTGCAGAAACATGAGAGTAGTACTTTAATTGAGCTTTCTAATTTCTTCCAACAACTTTGTTCAAGGACATTGTATGTTAGGGATTTGGAGTTGTTACAAGAGCAGATTGTGGTGATCTTATGTAAGCTTGAACGAATTTTCCCACCAGCATTTTTTGACGTTATGGTGCACTTATCAATTCATTTGCCTTACGAGGCCTTACTTGCCGGACCTGTTCAAAGTAGATGGATGTATCCTTTTGAAAGGGCACTTGGTACGTATAAACAATACGTACGTAATAAGGCTCGTCCGGAAGGTTCAATTGCAGAAGCTTATGTTGTCAACGAGTCTCTAACATTTTGTTCAATGTATCTTCGAGGCATAGAAACAAAATTCAATCGTCCGGAACGAAATTTTGATTCGGATAGCCATTTGGACAAGCAATTAAATATATTTGCAACTCGTTGGCGGCCTCTTGGAAAAGGAAGAATGGTGCATTTAGATGATAAAACTTTAAAACAAGTACATTGGTACCTCATCAATAATTGTCCAGAGGTGCAACCATTTCTCAAGTAAGTATACTTGTAAAATTATTTCTTCATATCATGCAATTTTCTATAGTGCTCATTAGCGTAATGTTCTCTATAGCCAACACATTGATCAGCTAAATCCAACTAGACCGGAACAACTGGACCAATTACAAAAGGAAAGATTTTTGGAGTGGTTTAAAAATGAAGTAAGCCCGTACATTCATTTATATTGTCAATTAATATATCATGTCTTTATTTCAAATGACGTTGATGTTTGGTTTATCCAGATGTTAAATAAGCATTTTGCTGGGGCATCTGAAGCTACTGATGAGCTTTATTCATTGGCTATTGGTCCCGACAGTCGTGTGTTCTCGTATACTGGCTGTGTGGTGAACGGCGTTAAATTTATCACTGTTACTCGGGATGTCGGCCATAAAACACAGAATAGTGGCATTTGTGTTCCCTCTACTCATCTAGGAGAAGAAATTAACTTTTATGGTATATTATTAGAGGTCCTTGAATTTCATTTTGTTAAAGGTTGTAAGGCGATAATGTTCAAGTGCAAATGGTTTGAAACTGAACCAAAGCACAGGAGAATGCAACAACATTATAATATTACAAGTATAAATATTAGTTCGGAATGGTACAAACATGAGCCATTCATTTAGCATCACAAGCTGAAAAGGTTTTCTACTTGGATGATTTGAAGAACAATTCTAATTGGAAAGTGGTATACAAGGTTAGTCATCGTCATTTGTGGGATATTCCAAAAAAAGATGATGATGTTCAGGAAGAAGTATATCAAGAAGATGATTCAGCAGCCCTTCGATTCACATGTGAGCAACCTAACATGGACTTAATAACATCTCGGCGTACGGACACTGATGCTGAAATAGTTGCAACTCAAGAAAACATTAGAGGTCATAGTGATGTCGGTCAAGAAGACTTTATATGCGAAGATGTTGAGGAGGACGACACACTAGCTGATTATGACAGTGAGGGATCTATACATAGTTCTGATATGGAGGATGATGAAGAAAATGAGCATATTAGTGATGACAGTGATTAATTTGGTAGCATTCATTTTTTTTTTACTTATTATAACTATATGTTCTTATACTTTCTTATTTGTTAATTCTAGTTTGTATGTTTGTTTGCAGATGTCTTCGAGAGATACTCCTGCTACATCGAGGCGAGATGATTCTCCTTACATTCCAGCTCTGACAGAGGGGTCATCTGTCGGCGCATCAGGTAATAACTCTATTTTAAACTTATATTATTTGGCTATGTTTCTTTATGTTATTTTGCACTAATTTAGTTCATTATGTTTTGCAGCTACATCATCAAAGAAGAAGGGCCGAGGTCCTGCTCGCGGATACAAGTCCGCACATCTGATTGATACGCGTCGTGGACAGAAGTTGCCTATTCTTCTGCCACCTGAGGTTGGACGACCATTGGGTGAGTTTCGCTCTGAGTTTCTGACCGAGATAGGAGTGGTTGTACGTGACATGGCACCACTTGCGGTCAAGAAGTGGAGTGAGATCACTGATGCACAGAAAGCACCTATGATCGATCGACTTCAGGTCAGTATAATTGTATTAGATTACTTTAGATTACGTTTAATGTACTTAATATACCTTATAACTTTTATAATTTTATATATATATATATACTTGCAGGAGAAGTTCGATCTTGATATGAATTTAGATCATATTAAAAAAGGTATTGAGTTTCAAATGAATAAAGTTTATCGAGAATTTAGATATCGGCTTCATATCCACTTCATTAGTCACGGTGGGGACACAAGTGTGAGATTAGCAAAACAAAATAAGCCATCTCGTGTCTCGCAGAGTGACTGGGACTTTCTATGTGATTACTTTTATTCAGATGAGTATAAGGTAAATACATTCATACAAATATTTTAATAGTTTATTTTTTTATAAACTCATGTAACCATTTTCATTAATTCTTTGATGTAGAAAAAATCAGAAACAAATAAATCTAATCGGGAATTGCAGCCATATGCTGCTCTCACTGGATCGAAGTCTATACCGGCTCACTCTTATGATATGGTAAGGAATACTGTGAATCTAGTGCTTTTATATTCTAAGCATGAACCTAGGTATTCGATGCATGGGTCTAGTTGGTCTGAATTTGTCATCGTGTTGTAATGCCTGCGTATCTTATTGATTGAGAATGGTTGTTTTATGTTGGTTGTAGGTTTGTTTCTTTATGTTTGAATATGCCATGAATTGGTTTAGATTACGTGGAAATTTTATTTTTGTATTATAGAAGGCAATTCAAGCAATCCAGTTATAAAACAATTTATGGGAAAGAAATGTTTAGATTAATCTGAATATAGGTTACGGATGAATATTGGATAAAATTTCAGACAGTGATAATGTGAATAATCTGGTTGCTATGACCTGTAATAAGCTCCAAGTGTGGTCATGATGCATGTATGGTAATCAGCATGCATGCTTCAAACATAGCACACATCCAAAACTATTGCAGCTGTCTTGCCTCCTGAGTCTATTTCAGTTGTCCTCCAGCCATGGCCGGACCTTCCCCCCTCTCCTTTTAAGTTCGCATTATTAAAATTGTTAGATGTGTTGGTTATTTTCTTGGAGAATTTCTGTTAGTAAGCAAAAGGACAAAAAAAAAAGGGAAACCTGCGCCGCGTTGGCCTTCACCTATCTGGGTGTATCCAAGTCTCTTCTTTGGATCCTGATGGCAAGCCAAACACTGTTAGTAGACAGAATGGCATTGTCTTACTTAAAAAATCTAGGAGATCTGTTGTAGCTCCTAGTAGTTATGGATGATTACATGTGTGCTGTTGTTAGTTTTAATCGAGGTAAGCATAAAGACTTCTCATTGTTCATCTTCTTGCAATCCATAGATTGCAGACTTGCATACATCTGGTGTTTGTGTTGATCTTTGAACTACCAGCATGTTCTTCATTTAAACAATCAAAACGCTGTTAAAATAGAAGCAAAGAGGTGCCTTTAGATACAAAAATTTTCAGCTGTTCCTCTTTTGTGGTAATTGCTACGAGAGCTAATAGGAAAGGCCAGCTGCAATTTTCTTGTCTATGATGGTGTTGAGTGAGAGAGAGAGAGAGAGAGTACTGGGATCTTTTCAGATTAATTCAACCAAAATAGGGCCCTTTGAAGTGAACTAATCTTTGCTGGGGATGACTATAAGATGGGCCGAAAGGACTGAAAGTGGGTGGCAATGGCTTGCATATGTTTCAGGGGTTAATATGGGTTTGCCCAATAGAAAATTGAGAAGTTTGGGTTAGGATGTATGTTTTAGACTTTTGCTTGGAACATGGAACTTTGAACTATCATCTGGATAGGTTATATAGAATTGTCTATAATGCTTTGATGACAATGTCTAGTGATCATTTATTAGATGTGTTTATGACCTCTCTCTCTCTCTCTCTCTATCTTGCATGTTCAAAGAGCAGGAACTATGTAGAAAATGTTGTGGAAGATCAAGAAATTGTCTCCTGTTATATCTCAACTTAAATCCTCCAAAGCATATCCCTGCTTTTGACCCCATTTGTCCACTGGTACTTCCAAGTTTACTGTGCAAATTTAGACAATAATCCACTTACCCAAATTAAGAGCCTTTGAATATTTAAGTGCTCATGTTGATTAAAGGACTATAAAAATGTAGCATATGATTGAATAAAAACTTGGATATAAACCTTTAATTTAATGATTATTTGTTAACAATTGATAATTGTATTAGATTATTCCATTGATACATTGATAATTGTATTAGATTATTGTCTTAAATTATTGTTTTAAATTATTATTGTTTCTTTCAGAGAGATCCTGTTACTGGAGAGGAGCCATCAAGACTTCATCTGTGGAATACTCTTCATTTTGATAAAAAGAATAATCAATGGATAAATAAAAAGCTGAAGAAACCCATGTAAGTTTTATCAATTAAAAATACAATATTATTGAATGTAATGTTTTATACTAAACATATTGAATTTGTTTTCTTTTCATTGCAGGCACAGTTAATAGAGCGACTTTCCTCACAGGACTCTACAGTAGAACCAATCAATGAGGATGTCATTTTGGAGGAGGTTTTAGGCTCTAGATCTGGTTATAAAAGAGGATGGGGTCCATTACCGAAGGGTACATCGAGAATTAGAGGTAGTTCTTCATCTTCTGAATGCTCACAATTAAAGGGTGAATTACAAGAGTGCCGAGAGCTCATCGCTCAGCAAGAGAATAAGCTCGCTCAGCAAGAGAAGACTATCCAAGATCTACAGGCGACGACTGCTGAGCTCGCTGCTTTCATGCGACAGTTTCTGCTGGATATCATCCTAGTGGATCCCAGCAGACTTCACCTCCATAGTACATGTATTTTTTTTCAAATTATGTATTTTTTGAAACATTGTATATGATGATTTTATTGAAATGAATGAAAACTTTTATTAAATTATTTTGTGAAATTTTTATATTAGAAAATTATTTCTAGTATCGTTGCTTTAATATTATATTATTGTAACAGGTGCAATACAAAAAAATATTAAAATAAAATTTTAATATTTTTAAAATTTAATTAAAATTTTATTACGGCGACTTATTTTCGCCGTAATATCAACTTATTACGGCAAAAATAAACCTATTACGGCGAAAATACATCGCCGTAATAAAATTTTAATATTTATAAAAATTAATTAAATACCTATTACGATGACTTATTTTCGTCGTAATATCAACCTATTACGGCGAAAAATGTCGCCGTAATAGGTTTTTAATTAAATTTTATAAATTTAATTAAATACCTATTACGGCAACTTATTTTCGCCGTAATAGGTTGATATTACGGCGAAAATAAGTCACCGTAATAGGTATTTAATATTTTTAAAATTTAATTAAAAACCTATTACAGCGACATGTTTTCACTGTAATAGGTTGATATTACGACGAAAATAAGTCGCCGTAAAAGGTTATTACGATAATATATTACTACGACGATTTGTAATGTATTACGATGAATTTTTTATCATCGTAATAATTTATTACGACGACTTTTGTACCTATTGCAACGAATTAATTCGCCATAATAAGTCATTTTTTTTGTAGTGGCATGCAAGCTCAAGGAGTGTGGGGGGCATTTGATGGAGATGGAGAATAAAAATTTTTTTGGATGGCCCCAAAGTCCGACACCTCCAAGACCGGCACCACCAAGGCCGGCACCTCGAAGGCCGTCGGTCCCAAAGACCGACACCTCTAAGACCGGCACCTCCAAGGCCAGCACCTCGAAGACCGGCACCACCAAGGCCGGCACCTCGAAGACCGGCACCTCCAAGGCCGGCACCTTGAAGACCGGCACCCCCAAGGTTGGCACCTCGAAGACCGGCACCCCCAAGACTGGCACCTCGAAGACCGGCACCTCCAAGGCTGGTATCTCCAAGGCCGGAACCTCGAAGACCGGCACCACCAAGGCCGGCACCTCGAAGACTGGCACCCCCAAGGCCGGCACCTTGAAGACCGGCACCCCCAAGGCCGGCACCTCGAAGACCGTCGGCCCCGAAGACCGACACCTCTAAGGCCGGCACCACCAAGGCCGGCACCTCGAAGATCGGCACCCCTAAGGCCGACACCTAGAAGACCGGCACCACCAAGGCCGGCACCTCGAACACCGGCACCTCCAAGGCCGGCACCTCGAAGACCGGCACCCCCAAGGCCGGCATCTCGAAGACCAGCACCCCCAAGGCCGGCACCTCGAAGACCGGCACACCCAAGGCCGGCACCTTGAAGACCGTCGGCCCCGAAGACCGACACCTCGAAGGCCGGCACCACCAAGGCTGGCACCTCGAAGACCGGCACCTCCAAGGCCGGCACCTCGAAGACCGGCACCCCCAAGGCCGGCACCTCGAAGACCGTCACCCCCAAGGCTGGCACCTCGAAGACCGGCACCCCCAAGGCCGGCACCTCGAAGACCGTCGGCCCCGAAGACCGACACCTCGAAGGCCGACAGCTCCAAGGCCGAGAGCTCCAAGGCTGACTCCCCCATTGCCGACAGCTCCAAGGCCGACAGCTCCATGGCCGACAGCTCCAAGGCCGAGTACTCCAGGGCCGACAGCTCTATGGCCAACACCTCCAAGCTGCCAAGCTCCCTCGCCGTTAACAGTGCCATGCAAGTAAACAAAGCCTTGTACGTGAACAGTGCCATGCAAACTCATCCAAAGGCATGAGCTGGGCCACGCAAGCAATTCCACGTGGCTTTACCAGGATCACGGGCGGTCACCAAATATTATGAACTGGCAATTACTAAGGTCATGGATAGTTTCCAAGAAATTAAGAGGCGTACTTATGACATACGTTTAGCAGTTAGTATGCCCACCTACGAAGAACGGAAGATATTACTCGGCTGTTACCAGTGAAGGGTAAGAGGACCCCCGAACATGTATATAAAGACCCCAACCCCCCAACGAGGGGAAGGGGGGAAGAAACTCAATCTCTACTTTCTCATCAAAAAATTATACTGTTCTACAAGTCACTAACTTGGGCGTCGGAGGGTCCCCACCGGAATCACCGGTCCGGGACTTTTCTTCCAGGCCTCAGAAGGGACTTTTCTTCCAGGCCCCAGAAAGGAGACGGTGACCCTTCTACATCCTCGAAGGTCTACAGAGATCTTAGCTCGCCCGGCGCTCATCAAAAGTGATTTGGCAGCAACAATAATCAATATATTTTTTTGCATTTATAATAGTTTGAATATATCAAAATACATATGTACACTTGTATAATAATTTTGATATACTAAATATTTTTAAAAAATAATAATTTTAAATAATCATGTCAATAATTAATTGCACATATAAAGTGCCAATTATTTTTCAGAAGAAAAAAAACAAAAGTTCCGGTGAAGTGCTTTACTTTTGATCCACTACACCGCTCCGTCAATATTCAGTTCCATCACTTTTGCATAGTGAATTAAATCATGTGTGAAAATCTGACATTGGTTCCGAATTCCTCGGATGCTCATATAAGAGAATTAGAGGGTATTACAATCAGATTACATGCAGATGTTTTTACACTCAACAGATTATCAGATTATCCTATGATGATCTGATGCTGTGTCAAAGGGAACCGTGTCCATTCAAGGAATCCACAGCACATCATCTCTTGGCTTCCGTTGTAGAACCGCGCTCCTTTCAAACAGGTTCCAGCTTCGTGCATGCAGCCGTGAAACCTAAGCTGGCAGACCAGCTTCAGACGCAAACGGTCCATGTTGATCCTTCCGGCTTCTCGATCTCGCGATTCACCATGGACATGGGTGCAAAAGGAATAGAAAGGTTCCTCTCCGGCTTCATGTAGGATTTCATGGGAGAAGCGAAGTACAACTGCAGGTTTTAAGCATCCCATAGAGGCTTCTCCTGCATGAGGTATTTAGGTATGGGTGGTATCGGACAGCTGAAGATAAGAAGGACGTCATGTCCCCATGGCTTCCGTTTCCTTTTTTTTTTTTTTTTGAATATTTCAATGGATAACGTTTACCTATTTTCAAGCCATTCAATTTTATAACATTCTTTTATTTTCTTGAATTTTCGAATGGGTAATGTTTATCTGTTTTTTCAAGTGTTCCAATTTAATTTTATAGTGTGTATTGAATGGAGCGTTTATAAAGGGCCCAGCATTTAACGCCGGGTTTTCTGAATGTTCGAATGGAGCGTTCGTATTAAATTTGTAGCTATCTTTCTATATTGTCCTGTTCTTAAGCCCGAGCTGCGGATGGCGGCCCCGCCTGGCACTGGAGCGGCATCCGATGGGATCTAGTCGGTTGGAGGAGGCTAGCCGTGCCATTGCCGAGAGAAAGATGGTGATGGGAAGAAAGGAAGAAAAAGAAGAAGAGAGAAAGAAGAAAAAAAACAGACGAGGAGGGTGGGTCGGTCATCGGTAGCCAGTCGGACCCTGGGTAAGGGCTGGCAACGGCCCTAGGCCATCAGCCATCTCCCCTAGTTCGGGTGAACCAAGGGTGGGGAAGGATGGGGCTGGGCCGAAGTGAACCCGGTTGGGCCCAAATGTTGGGCCCCAAATTGGGCTAGGCCTAACAAAAGAAAAGTGAGATTTGGACCAATTTTGATCATAGTTTGTTGGAAAATTTTTATTTTCTCATTTGAGTTGATATATTTGGAGATGTTCAACCCCCAAATTGGGAAGATTGGATAGAGTATATGAGTCACTTTGACATCCCGAATTTGGAAATTAAAATTTAGAAAATCATGTTGCAAATATCCGAAAACCTACATAACTAATTTTCATCCTTGGATTAACGTTAAGAGGTAAGTAAGCGAATTACAATTATTTCCATAAATTATTATTAAATTATGACATTTTTCAAATAATAAAATTGATTTATGCATAGTATTATTTGAAAAATAAAAAAAATAAAATTTGTGATACCCCATACATGCAAGTGATTATTCGACTTGATTATTTTGAAATTGCTAAATATATTGTACCTTATACATATATAGAATTGATTATTTGATATGATTATTTGAAATTACTAATTTTGGCAAAATTTATACATGCAATTGATTGTTAACATGATTATTTTGAAATTATCAAATTCTTCAAAATATCTCTACTCAACTCATCTCAACTCATCTAATCCTTTTTCCAACTACATGGGGTCGGCTACATGAATCTGCTTCCTCCACTCTGCTCTATTCAGGGCTAGGTCGATATTTAAATTATAAATAGTTATATCTTTTTAATTATTTTTATCCATATTAGTTTAGGTCTATCTCTATCAAAATTATTATATATATATACATATGTATTTTGAAATGTTCAAACCACTGTAAATGTAAAAAGCATATTGATTATATTTTTGCACATAAGACATACAAATGATGTTTTATGAATATGCTATTATGTGCCACCATGGTTCATTATGACATGACATGTATGAGACAATATACTATATGACTTTTGATAAGTCTATTTATTATCCTAATTTAACCATTAAATAAATATTAATTACTTTGAATTTATTAAAAATTAATACTTTTTTTATTGATGTTTGTAGAAAAAGGAGCCTATAGATCAAAAGAGCTCGATTTTTGAAATCCAATGATGCAACAACACTCAAATCAGGGCTCTATTTGCTGAAAAAGGAAGAAAGAGATGATTTCACATGATTCTTGATGCAAACTAAGACAGGTGATGTAGAACGGATGGCTGAGGAGTTTTCTCCTGATATCTGAATGATCTTAAGACTGATTGACTCCAACTTTTACTAGGAGGAAGCCCTAGACAAGCTCTATAAAAGAAGAACCTCAAGCAATAGTCCGAAAGAAGTTTTCTCCAAAGTTCTTTTTATTTTTCTTTTGTTTAGATAATTATATTTAGGCCTAGGAGAGAAAATTTATGGAAAGGATATCTTTTGAGTTATTTTTTTGATCGAGATTTTAATATGGCATATATGGCCTACACCTTCTATTGATGTACCATGATATCAAGATATGGTACGTACCTAAGAGAGGTAGATCATAGTATGATAGATTAGATCCCTAACCTTGCAAATAATTAGATAGTTTATACTCTAAGCTAAAGTGCCATGATCTCCTGATACGGTTCATGCCATTATAAGAGATAAATTATTCTAATTTAAAATTTATAAAAATTATTGCTATTGCAACATAAAGAAAAGAAGATAAAACCTGTGTGCATGGTGGATTCAGATTCCTGGGTTGCTACTCATGCTATCTTAATTTTATTAATTAATTAGTTATTATCTTTTAATAACCATTATTCTATGTATAATCATCTATAAATAAATTTCTTTTATTTTTTTATAAAATAATTGCCCTTGATCCCCGAGAATACGATTCTGATTCACCACTAGCTATAGTAGTGAGTAGGTTTTATTTTTGACGACCAACGACGGTGATCAACTTTGATGCGTACTCATGGGTGTTCAGCTAGGACATGATATAACCTGATATGCTACATGACTCTAGGATCCACCTCCATAGGGTCATATGTGGAGGACACACACCCATTAGGGGTATGCTGTGACATGATATGATATGTGACATGACACTGGTACCAGGAACTTTCCTCTATAGGGAACGTATAGAGATGATACACCTTTAAGGTGTTCTGTTTACATGAACATAGTGTATGATCGTAGAATATTAGTAAAAATAAAATATATATGTTAATTACAGTGGTATAGTTGATTTGTTTTGAAATAGTATTTTTGAAATACTATATAGCATCTATTTTTAAATTATTTTAAGAATATGATATGCATGATTTGATTACATGATGAGATATATTTGAATTATGGAAGCTTGATATGTATTTGATTTGTTAAAATCTTGGAATGGCTATATTATGTTACAATAAGCTTACTTACTTAGTGTAAGCTCATTTAAATTTTACGATATTTTTTAGAGCCTTAAAACTAAATAGGGCAACAATTGGAATATTTTGGAGCTACATTTGTGTGAATAGATTACATATGTTACATCTAACCTCAATATGATTTTATAATTTTGGCTTGTTGCCCAAACATTATATGACTTGTACTAAGAATGTTTTGAACTAAAATAATATATATAGTTATTATCCCTTCTTGTATCTATTGTACTATTTTTGGATGCCTTGCATATGTCTGGCATGCAGCGGTTTATTACTCCTAAGCCACCACCAACCGGGTCTAAGATGTGAAAGTCTCCTATCGTTCTTCTATTGGTGAACCTCCCAGCTGGCTTGGCCGTTTAAGTAAAATCGACTCCATACCAAGGGTAGTTGGACTTTGCAAACCAGAGGAAATTGTTGTTGGCAACGTCCATAAAGGAGTCCCCAAACACAAATATGACTGTTGAGCTCGTTGCAGTGGCCATGGAAATGGAGATGGTGAGAGTGAGAGCAATGATCACGGTTGCCACGAGCTATCATCTTTTCTTTACAAGACTTCGTCCCTGCGTGGTGGGCTGTTTGTTGTGGTGGGGTTTTACAAGGTGATGGGTGCAGTAAAGCCATAATGATTTTAACAAGTCTGGCTTTCGTCCTTGGTGAAGAAATTTCAGCAAATATAATTCTTACAAGAAAAGAGATGGAGAAGGGTATGCAAGGTGGTGGATGCGGTTGTTGAGGACTTCTGCTAACAGTTGGCAATTTTTCTTTTTTTTTTTCATTTTGTGTTTCTTGATATGAGGTCACAGCTTATTATAGAAAGTTTCAGGAGACAGAGGCATAATGCGAGTAAATTATGCCAACTCTTAAGGTAGTGTTTGAAATAGGAAATAAGAGGGGATATCCCCTGACTATCCCCTTTTATACCCAAAAGCCATAACTATAAGGGATAGCTAGGAATAAAGTTAACCAAAGGGATAATCCATGGTTAACCATAAGATATCCCCTCAATTTATTCCCTAGAAAATGCAGGAATAGCTGGTTATCCCTTCAAATAAGAGTAAAAAAAAGTTATCCTATGGATTTATCTTTTTGCATTCGATATGATCAATGGGATAGCCAAGGGATATCCCTAGGGATAGCCAGGGGACAAACTCTATCCCGTACACTTATCCATGGATAATATTTTTTCTATCAAACACTACCTAAGGTACATCCTCTGATCTGTGAAACCATTCCTAAACCATCCTTTTTCTTTTAATTTTATTTTAGGTTGAGGCAGGCCGAAACGTATTCAACCATCCTTAACTATCATTTTTTTATTTGTTCTATTGCACCTTAGAACTAAGGTACTGTTTGAAATAGGAGATAAGAGGGGATATCCTCTGGGATATCCCAAAAGCCATAACTATAAGGATAGTTGGGAATAAAGTTAACCAAAGGGATAATCCATGGTTAACCATGGTTAACCATGGGATATCCCTTCAATTTATTCTCTAGAAAATGCAGGAATAGCTGGTTATCCCTCCAAATAAGAGTAAAAAAAAGTTATCCCATGAATTTACGTTTTTGCATTTGATATGATCAATGGGATAGCCAAGGGATATCCCTAGGGATAGCCAAGGACAAACTCTATCCCGTACACTTATCCATGGATAATATTTTTTCTATCAAACACTACCTAAAAGTTAATTAAGTGACAAGCCTCTCTAAAAGTGATGAGTTATGGTCCAACAAACCTAATCAGGCTAAATTGAACGGCTGCAAATGGAAATCTAATTACGTATCTACGCTTGATCCTAAACCCCTTGGTATTTTGCTAAAAGTTTTTACTAGCCCTTACTGGCTTTTGGTATCAATTTTGATTGTCTCAAAAACAACTATGTAGCGGATATTATCAGGTTAAAAAAAGGAAAGGGAAAAAAGAAGAGATAGAAAGAAAGTATGTAGAAAAAAAAAGAAAGGGAAAAAAAAGGGTATGGCACTTGACTACTTTATGAACTTGATCATAAGAATGCATTTGATAGATTAAACTAGATATTCTTTACCGAAGTATGGGTAGCTTGATTGCTCTAGCTTGACAATTAAATTTTGAGCCAAAGAGCGTTGTTAGGGCTAATCTTAGCATGGCCTAAGCCTAAGCATGGAACCCATATTGATCTTGGCTTAAATTCATAATTAAGATCTCTTAGGATGCTTTCTAGACGGGCCTGAGCATCTGGGCCAATGAGATCCAAAATATTAAGTAAAGTAGCACAAGTAGACTTATTCAAGCCAGGCGTGATTGATATTTATTCGCCATCAAAATTGGCCTAGGCCTTAGAGCCCTGTGATATACGGGCTGTTATATTTATAGCCCTTCATTTCTTTTTAACGTCTATATCAATTTAGCTAGCGCTCATCCTTTTTTTAGCACTAAATTTTTAATTATAAAAAATAATTATAAAAAAAATAAAATTATTTTATTACTATTAATATATGGTTCTCCAGAGTTCTAACATTAAAGAATTTTTTAGGTTTCGTGCTTAAAATTTAATCAATCTTATAATGATCCTACATGTTGATATTTTAATGAATCTCGATTCAGACTCTCTTCACTAACACCTCATAGCTTAAAGCTTTATCACTGTCTGATGTGGCTGATCATGATCCACGAGCAATGGATTAACAGACTGCACAATTTTCGAAGTCAAACAATAATATCGCAGCATGCCCTGGCCTCGGGGTCAACTTCAGCCTCGATTCCAGCCTCGAGGCCATCTTCGGCTTCGACCTCGGCCTTGGCCTCGCCCTCGGCCTCAGCCTCGAATTCAACTTCAACTTTAATCTTGGCCTCGAGCCTAGCCTCGGCTTCGGACCTACTCTCGGCCTCTAGTTTCGACCTCGGAACCAATCTCAAACTTTGTTCTTAGCAACCTAACAGGTACCCAGAGCTGCCACGTGGCCCACTAACCTACTATCTCTAAGACCACGGGCAATTACCATTATTTAGGGTATACATCTAGCAGCAATGCGCCCTCCTACCACTTACGGCCGCTTCTGACGTGATTCAACGGTCATCCACTAAGGATAAGAGGGACCTCCTAACAGGTCTAAAAATCTTCACTCACAATGAGGAGAGGAGGTTCATTCTCCATCACTCAAACCTCTATGGATGTTCTCCAGACTACTAACTAGAGCGTCGAAGGGTTCTCGCCGGAACCACCGATTTGGAACTTTTGTTGCAGGTTTTCGGCTAAAGGGGGCAGTCCCATCATCTCCCTGAAGGTCTACGAAGCTATTTTATCATCCGGCACTTTCTGGAAGTGACTTGGCAGTAACAGATTGGCACGCCAGGTAGGGGGGCACGAATGTTCATTCAACGTATCTGCAACCCTTGCAAGGAAGAAGATGGTGGTTGCACGTGTGCAGGAGGCCTCTACCAATCAGGCTGGGGGGCACCTCCTGCGGGCCGAGCAGTCGAAGGCTGACTTCCTTGCTCCGCCCCCCATGCAGCCACAGGTCAGCCAAACTGACCGGCTCACCGCCCTGACCCAGCAAGTTCAAGATCTGATGGCAGTGGTTTGGGGGCTGCAAGAACAGTGCTCCACCACTACGCCATTGCCACCTCATCTCCTCCCGCCCCATGTGGGGGGTCATGGGGCTAGCCAGTCTTACCATGTCAGGACTCCTCCGGAGGCCTTCTATTGCACATCTCCGAAACCTCGTCGCCGGGAGACCTCCAAACGGCCACGATTCCCTTCCCATCGTTTTAACTGCCTCCCCAAGTGGCGTAGTGGGAAGGAACCCGCACAGGTGCATCCTCTCCATCGGTGATCCTCTCCCTGATCATCCTCTAAATCCTCGAGGGGAGATTCCTTAGACAGACGGATTGCTCGTCGGGCCGAGCAATGGTTGGACAAGTATCATCTGCGGCTGAAGGAGCTTAGCTGCAGAATTACCAACCCTCACGGGGCGGACTATGACCACCGCCCCCCATTATCTCGCCATATTATGGAGGAACCGGTCCCATCCCGATTTCATCTTCCCTAGCTGGACCTGTACGATAGTACCATAGACCCCCTGGATCATCTGAAGAGTTACAAAGTCCTTATGCAGGTCCAGAGGGCAACAGATTCTCTCCTCTGTGTCGCCTTCCCAGCAACACTCCGGAAGGCTGCACGTGCGTGGTATTTCCGCTTGCCACCATGTAGCATTAACTCCTTCAGGTAGTTGGAGAGATCTTTCTTGGCCCACTTTGATGCATGCCAGAAGATCCCCAAGGTGGTTGATAGTTTATTTGCCATCCAGTAGAGGAGCGACGAAACCTTGAAGGACTTCGTAGCTCGATTCAAGGAAGCTGCACTTGAAGTTTATAATCTTGAGGACTCCATGGCCACCCTGGCCCTGAAGCAGGGACTTCGTCCTTCTTGCTTCGTCTATTCCTTGGATAAGAAGCCTTATGGCTCTTATGCCAAATTGCTGAAACGAGCGCAGAAGTATATCTCGCTACCGAAGCAGATTTTTCTAGAAGGGAGGTCGATAAGGGGTCCAGAAAGAAGCTAGCGCATCTGGAGCCTGCTGGAGCGTAGCCTAGGAAGTTTGAGCCTCCTCATCGTCCAAACAACCAACCTCGGGCCCTGGCACCCAAGGAGCACTTCACTCCACTTCTTGCCCCAATATCCCATATATTGCTGGAGATTGAGGGCAAGCCCTATCTTCAGCGTTTGCCTCCATGAGGCCAGGAGTCCCCCGCAACAAAGACCTCTACTACCGCTATCATTGGGACTATGGTCACGATACGGAGGACTGCTACCTGCTGAAGAAAGCCATTGAGGAACTCGTTTAGTAGGGCCATCTGGGAAAGATTGTCCAGAGAGGGAATCCCACTGCTCCAGGTCTGTTGGCACCTCCTACTGCCCAGATCGGTGTGGATAATACTCCGACAGAGAAGATGGTTGCCATGGGGGACATGCAACAACCCTAAAAGGCAGCATGAGGATGGTGTAGACTCTGTAATTTCCTTTTTTAGAAGGGACTTAGAAGGGGTGAACAACCCTAATGATGATAGTGTCATCGTGTCAATGACGATAGCTGAACATCCTGTAAAGCGAATTATCAACTATAGTGAAAGGTCAGTTGATGTTCTTTTGTACGAGGCATTTGTTCGAATAAGTCTGTCTCCAAGTCTTTTTCATCCCATGACCACTCCCTTGATGTGTTTCATCGGGGATTTTATAAGGGTAGAAGGAGATATCACCCTCCCGGTTACGGCCGGGATGGAACCCCGCCAGAGCACAATCTTTATAAAATTCCTAGTTGTCTGAGTTCCTTTAGCTTACAATGCTATTCTTGGAAGGCTCAGTCTCAACCTCCTAAACGCCATTATCTCCACAAAAAGGTTACTGATACGGTTTTCTACCAACAAGGAAGTCAGAGAGATGCGTGGGGAACGAAACCTGGTACCCCTCTATTATCATAATGCTCCTAGCTCTCACAACACGATTGCTTCACCGACGCCCGAGCCACTTGACCCCAGAGACTCCAAGAAGAGAGGAGAACTGGCCGAAAGCTTGCTGGCCTTCCCACTGGAGGATGATCCAACGAGGAAAATCCGAATTGGAATGCTTCTTCCTATAGAAGCGAGGGATCGGCTGCTCACCTTTTTGCAGACCAACGCAGACGTCTTCGCTTGGTCAGCCTCGGATATGCCGGGAGTGCTGTCTAAAGTAATCACCCATAGACTCAGCATCGACCCAAGGAGTCGACTGGTTTGAAAAAAGAAGAGGAGTTTCGCTCCCGAGAGGCAAAGGGCCATGGACGAAGAAGTCCATAAACTGATCAAATCGGGCCACATACGTGAGGCACATTACCCAGTCTAGCTAGCTAATGTGGTCATGGTTCGTAAGACCAATGAAAGCTGGAGGATGTGTGTTGATTTCACCAACCTCAATAAGGTGTGCCCCAAGGACTAGGAATGGCAACGGCCCAGGGATGGTCCGGGGCGGTCCATACCGGTCCCCGTCCCCGTTAGGAAAAACATCCTCGTTTCCTGCCCCATTAAGCCATTATAGTTAACGGGCCAAGGACAGGGATACCCAGCCAGGTAAATGGGTACCCACTGGATATTTGTTTTCCTGTTTACATAAAAAAATAAAATTATTTTATTAAATTTATAATTTATTAAAAATAAAAAAAATTAGAATAAGATGGAGACTAATCGAGAATAACCAAATAATAATATTGATATATATAAGAGATTCTTTTGGAAGAAGAGAATGAAAAGTAAGATTCTTCTATGATAAGGAAGAAGAGAACGAAAAGTGAGAGAAAATAACTAATAAGGAGGAAAATCAGAAAAATGAAGATTTCCAATGCAACAACCGTAAAAAAAATACATTCAAATTTCAAAGCAAAAAATGAAGATATTTTTCTTTAAAATAAAGAAAAAAGATGAGCATGTAGCAGAGAAAGAAAAAGGTGTTGGAGGGCATCGATGGGGTAGCGATTGACGAAGATAGACGATGGACTGATAGAGCTAGGTTCTCGTCTGGTTTTGGTTTAGAACTTTAGATCGGCTATGTGAAAGAAGGAAGAGCTAGAGTCAAGATTATATTTTTTTATTTATTTTTAATTTTTAATATATATATATATATATTTAAATTTTAAATATATTATATTAAAGTTAACAGAGACGTGGATGGGTAAACGGGGATGGGGCAAAGAATACCGTCCCTGGGCCGTTTACCCATTTAGCTGTTAATGAAAAATCCCCGTTACCTGTTAAGCCGTTTAGACTGGGGATTCCCCGACCCGTTAAGAACGGTACCGACATGTAAACGGCTAAACGGAGAAAATTGCCATCCCTACCAAGGACAGCTTTCCATTGCCCAGGATCGATCAGTTGTTGGATGCCACGTCGGGCCATGAAACCCTTAGCTTCATGGATGCCTTCTCGGGGTACAACCAAATAAGGATGGACTCGGCTGACGAGGAGGCCACTTCTTTTGTGACCGAGAAAAGCATCTATTGCTACAAAGTCATGCCTTATAGGTTGAAGAATGCAGGAGCCACATACTAGAGGTTGATGAATAAGGTCATTGAAGACCAAATCGGGGCAACATGAAGGTGTACATGGACGACATGTTAACAAAAGCACCCATACCGACGATCATGTTACTGACCTATCATAAACCTTCGACAACCTTTACCGATATCAGATGAAACTAAACCCATGGAAGTGCGCCTTCGGAGTTACAGTGGGCAAATTCCTGGGCTTTATGGTGACACAGAGGGGAATCGAAGCTAACCCCAAGAAGATCAAGGCCATCATCGACATGAGACCGCCAAGTAATAAGAAGGAAGTGCAACGGCTCGCAGGAAGGGTAGCAGCCTTGAGCCGTTTTCTAGCGAGGTCAGCAGAAAGATGTCTACCCTTCTTCAAAGCCTTGCACAAAGTTGATAGCTTCGAGTGGACGATGAAGTGTCAAAAAGCCTTCGAAGGATTGAAGAAGTTCTTGTCCACTCCACCTATGCTATCCAAGCCGAAGGGAGGAGAAGAACTTTTCCTCTACCTCGCTGCATCCCCCAAAGCGATGAGTTCCATGCTCATCTGTGTCGAAGCTGACAAGACGCAGAAGCCAATTTATTACACAAGCAAAGTACTTCATGATGCAGAGGTCAGGTATTCTAATACCAAAAAGATTATTTTTGCACTAATCATCTCTGCTCAGCGTCTGACACCCTACTTCCAAGCACACCCATTTTGGTGGTCATGGACCAGCCACTTAGGGCAATTCTCTCTCGTCCTGACACCTCTGGCCGATTGGCAAAATGGGCAGTCAAGATAGGAGAATTTGACCTATTGTTTCGACCCAGGTCGGCCATGAAGTCCCAGATTCTAGCGGATCTCCTGGTCGAATGCAGCTGGGTGGAGGAGCAGCTAGAGGAACCTCATACAAACCCCTCGGACACTACAATCGAGGGAAGAGGGGAAGATTGGATCCTTCATGTAGATGGAGCATCAAATTCTCAAGGAAGCGGGGCAGGCCTCATCCTCGCAAGTCCAGATGGCATGGTGACCGAGTATGCCCTCCGTTTTCTCTTCTCAGCCACCAACAACCAGGCTGAGTACGAGGCTTTGCTGTCAGGTATGAGGCTGGCATGGGAGCTCGGGGTAAAATGCCTTAGAGTCTTCACCGACTTCCAGCTCATCTCTGGTAAGATTAAGGGAGAGTATGAGGCTCAAGATCCTACTATGTCTCGCTACCTGAGTATGGTGCAATCACAAGCCTCTCTCTTTACTCATTTCAGTGTCAGTTACATTCCCCAGAGAGAGAATGCTAGAGCCAATGCTTTGTCCAAGCTAGCCACTTCGGCTGACGGGACCTTAGGGAGAACCTATGTGGAATATCTGGAAGCCCCAAGTATCGACGTGATAGAAGATTCCTTGCCAATCAATCAAGATCCTTCCTGGATGGATGCTTATGTCCAGTATCTCACTAATGACACCCTTTCGATTGACCCTACTGAAGCTAAACTATTCAAATGGTGAGCATTTAAGTTCCTTGTACTCGATGGATAGCTGTATCGAAGGTCCTTTTCACACCCTCTCCTCAAGTGTGTTGGTCCTGCGGACGCCGACTACATCATTCGTGAGATCCACAAGGGTATTTGCGGAACCCACTTGGGGGGCAGAGCACTATCACACAAGGCCCTACGCCAAGGCTATTACTGGCCTACCATGCGAGGAGACACGGCTGAGTTTGTTCATAAGTGCGATAGCTGCTAGGGGCATGCTAACATCCAACGGCTGCCAACCTCCCAGCTGAATTTCCTATCGGCTCCATGGCCCTTCGCCAGTGGGGAGTGGACATTTTAGGGCCATTCGGTCAGCGAAAATTCCTGCTCATTTCCATCGATCATTTCACCAAGTGGGTAAAGGCCGAGGCACTTGCCAAAATCACTAAAGCCAAGGTGAGGACTTTCTTTTGGAAGTCTGTTATTTGTCGGTTCGGGCTACCCCACACCCTTGTTACCGATAATGGCCGACAATTCCACAATGCTCCCTTCCGAGAGTTTTGTGCCAAATTGGGCGTATGCCAGAGGTTCACTTATGTTGGTCATCCTCAATCAAATGGAGTGGCCGAAGTGACAAATTTGACCATCCTTCAAGGGCTTAGGACACGCCTGGATGATTTTAAAGGAAGATGGGTGGAGGAGCTCCCAAACGTGCTGTGATCGTATCACCCGATACCATGAATCCCCATGGGAGAAACTTTCTTCAGCCTTATGTTCGGATCGAAGGCCGTCATCTTGGTAGAGATTGGCATTCCTAGTCCCCGGTACAATCATACGATGAGGGGAACAATCCAAGCTAGCTGTGAGCCAACCTTGACCTTATTGAGTAGGCCCATGATCGAGCATGACTCAAGATGGCTGCTTATCGCCAAAGAGTTGCAAAGTACTATAACACCCGAGTTTGCCCTAGTACATTCCTCCCTGAAGACCTGGTCCTCAGGCGAGCCGAGGTCTCCAAACCCACGGAAGGAGGCAAATTGTCACCAAATTGGGAAGGGCCTTATCGGGTCACTGACGCACTTCATCACGGAGCATACCGGATCGAAGGACTGGATGGGAAGCCGCTCACTCGCACCTAGAATGCGGACAATCTCCATCGGTATTATCAGTAATGTACATTAACATCATAGACTTGATCATTCTTGTCTATTGTGAAAACATTTACCTTTTTTTACTAACAAAGGCATCCTCGATCAATCTAACTTTTTTAGCTCAAGCTTGACTCTTCGTCAGCACTCAAGCCCGACTCCGCATCGGCACTCAAGCCCGATTTCGCGTCAGCACTCAAGCCTCGCTCTACGTCGGCACTCAAGCGTGAGGTTGAATCAGCGCTTAAAATTCAAGAAGTCACTTTCACGTTGGTCTTGACTTCAACCTCAAGTCACAGACTCCGATCTTGACTTCTTTCATGTCTCGACCTCGGTCCTGATGTCTACTTCGAGTCTCGACTTCGGTCTCAACTTCGACTTAAGTGTCGGCTACAACCTAGCTCGTCTTGGCCACTACAAAAGCAAAGTACCAATAAATAACATAGCCAGATTTTAGAAGATATATTCATTGATTGTAAAAGGTTTACAAAATTGCCGACTTTAGTCAGACTCCATTACAAGAAAGAATAAAAAACAAAAAGAGAAGGCATTCAGGGCTCAGCCGATGCTGGGTTATTATTGGAGGAAGGATGTTCTGCTGGTGTTTCCTCTGTTGCCTCATCTGGCTACAAGTCATTGAGACCCTTGAGATTGTAGACTCTTCCCACTTTAGCCTTGCAATGTTGGAAGCCCAAGTTGTAGGCGTAGGCGGTGGCCTTGGCCAGCTCTTCACCAAAGCTAGCAGACTGCCGGAAGTTCTCTACAGCTTCGATGGCCTTTTTCTCTGCCACAGCCACCCTCTCTTCGGCAGCTTTTGCAGCTGCCATCATTCAGCCACTTGCGCATCGGAGCGGTAGGCAGTCTCCTTGGCATTCTTTGCCCACTCCTTGGCTGCACTTATTTGGATGTTGGTGGAGTGCAGTCTAGTCTAGTACATTAGTAGATCCGACTCCACCTTTTTATTCTTTTCCTCAGTTGCTCGGGCATTATTTAACTCGTGGGCCGCCCGGCGTTGGGCCTCCTCAAGCACCTCCTCGGCCCTTTCCGCCTGGGCCAGACTCTCGGCTCAAACCTCCTTCAAGGCCTTCTCGGCCCTCTCTGCCCGGGCCTGCTCTTTGGCCCTCTTGGCTTGGGAAACTTCCAGGGCCCTCTTAGCCTCTTCTGCTTGGGCCTGAGCTCGGTTAGCTTCTTCGTGTGAATGGCTGAGAGTGGCCTCAGCCTGGGATAAGACACTCTTCACAACGGCCAAGGAATTAACTGCCTGCATAAGACAATTTCTATCAGGGAGAGGCTACAAGGAAACTCTTAACAAAGAAACTTAAATGAAGGGGAAAAACTTACCCAAAGATGAGCCACGAAGGCATCGCGAAAGAAGAAGGAGGTCCCCTAGTTTTGGAGATCTCTTTGGAGCTCAGGCGTGCATACCCGTGCCATCATCTGCTTTGCCCAGCGGCCATTGTGTGCAAGGATGGACCTGAAAGAGGTTGTGGCGGCTTCATCTTCCGCAGTTCTGGCAGGCACCGAAGCCATAGGCATCGCGTCAGGGGCTGATGGTACCCCTTCTTCCATCAGCACTGCTGCCCTAGGAGGCTCTTCGGCTGTTGGCTCTTCTGCTGGTGGGGCAGCCTATGGAGCCAATCCTGAGGCTGGTTCGGTTGCCCCCACTTCTGGAATGACCGATGGCAGCGACGGCAAGACTTCAGCCCTCGGCTCCTTTGGGGGCGTGTCGGTGGTAAGGTCGATGTCAGCCTCCCGGTCCACTCGAGGCTTGTGGATGAGAGGAGTTGGGGACTGGGACAGAGTCAATGATGGGGACTGAGGCCTCTTTCTTGACCCTTCAGCCTATTCAATTTTCTTCTCCTTGGCCTCTTTGGCCTTGGCCTTCTTCTTTCTGGCCTCCTCGGCTTTGGCCCTCTTCTCGGCGGAGGCTCCATCCACCTTGGCCATTCTTTTCTTGGCCATCACCTTTCTTACTACCTAAGCCGGTGGTAGCATGTCTGCACAAGTCAGAAGGGACTTAGTAAAAAAAAAAAAAAAAGAGAAAAGAGAAAAAGAAGGAGGTGGGTGAAAAAGGAAAGGGTCATAGCTGCTCACCACTACTTGGAATGAGGCCCACAAGCCAAAGGTTCTCTTCGGCCAAGAGTTGGTTACACCGGAGGATGTTGGCAGTCAATAGCTGCCCGAACGCCTCTTGATCCTTTGGAAGCATAGATGAATCTTTGTTTGGGTCAATGTTCAATGTCCCCAAGACTGTCCTCACCCCCTCGACATGAGCAAAGAAAAATCTATCTTTCCACCCCTTAATGGATGTGGGAAGGTATAGTCTAAGGGCCCTAGTCGGTTTGGGAGCAAAGGACCACCACCCTGATTGTTTGCAGAGGGTATAGAAGCTTTAGAAAAGAAAGATCCTAGCTTCTATCCTATGAAGGTGACATAGCACCAAGAAGCCAACAATAGTCCGAATGAAATTCAGAACTAATTGCACCAGTGCCAATGAGTATCTATCCAAAAGGTTATGGATGAAAGAATGAAGAGGCAAACGAAGACCGGCCTTGAAGAAAGTCTTGTACAGGGAAACTCTACCAAGTTGGGAGGAGGTCATCCTATCCTCAAGGGCAGAATGGAATAAAGGAAGGTTGGTGGAAATGCCATATCCTCTCTCCCATTCGCACACCCTTGTCCATAAGATCTGGTGGGATGCTACTTTCTCTTTATTGGACATTCCTTTCTCTTTAGACATGCACCCTTATTTTCTCTCTCTAGGCATCCTCTCTCTTGAAGATTCCTTCTCTCTCTTGTGTGGGACCTAAGTGGCTGTCCCCTCTCTCTCTCTCTCTTGGATGTCAAAATTTGGTTCAGGTCTAAAAATTTTCTGTAGTAGTTGGTCAGGCATCAACTAATTTTTTCTCACCAAGAAGGATCCTGGTACTAGTGTCACATGTTACATATCATGACACACTAGCACAACTCATGAGTGAGTATCCTCCACATATGATCCCTGTAGAGGTGGATCCCGGAGTCATATCACATATCTTGTCACAGTACATCCCATGCATGGGTGACATGGGTGAATGTCCTCCACATATGAACCCTATAAAGGTAGGTTCTAAGTCATATAGCATATCATGTTATATCATGTTTTAGTGGAGCATGATGGCACATGAGAGCATATTCACAAAACATCATTTTCATGTTATATGTGCAAGATGATATGTATTGTTGCAAAAATATAATTGATGGAGATGGAGAATAAAAAAAAATTTGGATGGCCCCAAAGGCCGACACCTCCAAGACCGGCACCACCAAGGCCGGCACCTTGAAGGCCGTCGGTCTCAAAGACCGACACCTCCAAGATCGGCACCTCCAAGGCCGGCACCTCAAAGACCGGCACCACCAAGGCCGGCACCTCGAAGACCGGCACCTCGAAGACCGGCACCTCCAAGGCCGGCACCTCCAAGGCCGGCACCTCGAAGGCCGGCACACCCAAGGCCGGCACCTTGAAGACCGGCACCACCAAGGCCGGCACCTCGAAGACCGGCACCTCCAAGGCTGGCACCTCGAAGACCGGCACCTCCAAGGACGGCACCTCGAAGACCGGCACCCCCAAGACTGGCACGTCGAAGACCGGCACCTCCAAGGCCGGCATCTCCAAGGCCGGCACCTCCAAAGCCGGCACCTCGAAGACCGGCACCTCCAAGGCCGGCACCTCGAAGACTGGCACCTCCAAGGCCGGCACCTCGAAGACCGGAAACCCCAAGTCGGCACCTCGAAGACCGGCACCCTAAGGCCGGCACCTCGAAGACTGTCGGCCCCGAAGACCGACACCTCGAAGACCGGCACCTCCAAGGCCGGTATCTCCATGGCCGGCACCTCCAATACTGGCACCTCGAAAACCGGCACCTCGAAGACCGGCACCTCCAAGGCCGGCACCTCGAAGACCGGCACCCCCAAGGCCGGCACCTCGAAGACCGGCACCCCCAAGGATGGCACCTCGAAGACCGGCGGCCCCGAAGACTGACACCTCCAAGGCCGGCACCACCAAGGCCAGCACCTCGAAGACCGGCACCACCAAGGCCGGCACCTAGAAGACCGGCACCACCAAGGCCGGCACCTCGAAGACCGGCACCTCCAAGGTCGGCACCTTGAAGACCGGCACCCCAAGGCCAGCACCTCAAAGACCGGCACCACCAAGAATGGCACCTCGAAGACCGGCACCCCCAAGGCCGGCACCTCGAAGACCGTCAACCCCGAAGACTGACACCTCGAAGGCCGACACCTTCAAGGCCAGCACCTCGAAGATCGGCACCACCAAGGCCGGCACCTCAAAGACCGGCACCTCCAAGGACGACACCTCGAAGACCGGCACCCCCAAGGCCGGCACCTCAAAGACCGGCACCACCAAAGCCGGCACCTCGAAGACCGGCACCCCCAAGGCCGGCACGTTGAAGACCGTCGGCCCCGAAGACCGACACCTCGAAGGCCGACAGCTCCAAGGCCAAGAGCTCCAAGGCCGACACCCCCATGGCCGACAGCTCCAAGGCCGAGTACTCCAGGGCCGACAGCTCTATGGCCAACACCTCCAAGCTGCCAAGCTCCCTCGCCGTTAACAGTGCCATGCAAGTGAACAAAGCCTTGTACGTGAACAGTGTCATGCAAACTCATCCAAAGGCATGAGCTGGGCCACGCAAGCAATTCCACGTGGCTTTACCAGGATCACGGGCGGTCACCAAATATTATGAACCGGCAATTACTAAGGTCATGGACAGTTTCCAAGAAATTAAGAGGCGTACTTATGACATACGTTTAGCAGTTAGTACGCCCACCTACGAAGAACGGAAGATATTACTCGGCTGTTACCAGTGAAGGGTAAGAGGGACCCCCGAACAGGTATATAAAGACCCCAACCCCCCAACGAGGGGAAGGGGGGAAGAAACTCAATCTCTACTTTCTCATCAAAAAATTCTACTATTTTACAAGTCACTAACTTGGGCATCGGAGGGTCCCCACCGGAATCACCGGTCCGGGACTTTTCTTGCAGGCCCCAGAAAGGAGACGGTGACCCTTCTACATCCTCGAAGGTCTGCAGAGATCTCAGCTTGCCCGGCGCTCATCAAAAGTGATTTGGCAGCAACAGATTGGCGCGCCAGGAAGGGGTCGAACCTTCTCCCTGTGACAGACTCCGATTCTACGAAAGAGACGATGGTGACCACACGAGCATAGGAGGCTTCCACCAACCAAGCTGGAGCGCATTCCGCGGGCTGAACAAGCAGAGGCCAACCTCCGTGCTCCGCCCCCCGCCCAGATGAGCCAGCCTGACCGGCTGGAGGTTCTATCTCACCAAGTTTAGAACCTAGCGGCGGTAGTACGGGGATTGCAGGAATGCTACTTTGCAGCCGCACCTCAGCTCCCTCTGCCCGGCGAACGGGTATGGGGAACAGTTCTATCCCATCAGGGCGGGACCCCGCCCGAGGCCTTCCATCACTCGCTTTCGGGAGATAGCCGTCAAGATGCCTCAAAGCGATGACGGTCTCTCTCCCGCTCGCCTTCGGGACCTCATCTTCGAGGGGCCTCAAAACAGCGACGGTCCCTTTCCCATCGCTCGCCTCCTGAGCCCCATCCCCGAGAGGCCTCAGGGCGACGGCGGTCCCATTCCCATCATTCTGGTCGCTCCTATCGATGCCGAGACGGATCCAGATGAGCGCGTTCCTTACCTCAGCAGCCTGCCCTAGCTTCATCTTCTGATTCTTCTATAGATGACGCCCAGCGGAAGACTACCCGACGGCTCGACGAGTATCACCGACGGTTGAAGTAGCTTAGCCGCCGGATCACCAATCCTCATGGAGCGGACTATGACCATCGCCCTCCGCTTTCCCGGCATATAATGGAGGAACTGGTCCCGCCCCATTTCCGTCTCCCACAACTGGATCCATACGATGGCACGACGGACCCATTGGACCACCTGGAGAGCTACAAGGTCTTTATGCGGGTCCAGGGAGCGACAGACTCCCTTCTATGTGTCGCCTTTCCGGCCACCCTCCGAAAGGCGGCACGTGCATGGTATTCCCGTCTGCCACCGCGCAGCATCGATTCATTCCATCATCTCGAGCGAGCTTTCCTGGCCCACTTTAATGCAAGACGAAAGATCCCACGAGTGGCGGATAGTCTATTTGCTATCCAGCAGAGGAGCGACAAGACCCTAAAAGACTTTGTCGCCCGGTTCAAGGATGCAGCACTGGAGGTATATAATCTAGATGATTCCGTAGCCACCTTGGCATTAAAGCGAGGACTTCGTCCTTCCAGGTTTGCCTATTCTCTAGACAAGAAGCCCCTGAGCTCTTATGCCGAACTTCTAAGCCGAGCACAAAAACACATCTGTGCGAACAAGGCAGATTCCTCCAGGAGGGAGGCTGATAAGAATCCTAACAAGAAACCAATGCCCACCGAGCAGGCCGGAGCGCGACCTCGAAAGACTGAGCCCCCTCACCGCCCAGACCGCCGGCCGAAGTGAACCCGTTTGGGCCCAAATGTTGGGCCCCAAATTGGGCTAGGCCTAACAAAAGAAAAGTGAGATTTGGACCAATTTTGATCGTAGTTTGTTGAAAATTTTTATTTTCTCATTTGAGTTGATATATTTGGAGATGTTCAACCCCCAAATTGGGAAGATTGGATAGAGTATATGAGTCACTTTGACATCCCGAATTTGGAAATTAAAATTTAGAAAATCATGTTGCAAATATCCGAAAACCTACATAACTAATTTTCATCCTTGGATTAACGTTAAGAGGTAAGTAAGCGAATTACAATTATTTCCATAAATTATTATTAAATTATGACATTTTTCAAATAATAAAATTGATTTATGCATAGTATTATTTGAAAAATAAAAAAAATAAAATTTGTGATACCCCATACATGCAAGTGATTATTTGACTTGATTATTTTGAAATTGCTAAATATATTGTACCTTATACATAGAATTGATTATTTGATATGATTATTTGAAATTACTAATTTTGGCAAAAAATTTTACATGCAATTGATTGTTAACATGATTATTTTGAAATTATCAAATTCTTCAAAATATCTCTACTCAACTCATCTCAACTCATCTAATCCTTTTTCCAACTACATGGGGTCGGCTACATGAATCTGCTTCCTCCACTCTGCTCTATTCAGGGCCAGGTCGATATTTAAATTATAAATAGTTATATCTTTTTTAATTATTTTGTTCATATTAGTTTAGGTCTATCTCTATCAAAATTATTATATATGTATACATATGTATTTTAAATGTTCAAACCACTGTAAATGTAAAAAGCATATTGATTATATTTTGCACATAAGACATACAAATGATTTTATGAATATGCTATTATGTGCCACCATGGTTCATTATGACATGACATGTATGAGACAATATACTATATGACTTTTGATAAGTCTATTTATTATCCTAATTTAACCATTAAATAAATATTAATTACTTTGAATTTATTAAAAATTAATACTTTTTTTATTGATGTTTGTAGAAAAAGGAGCCTATAGATCGAAAGAGCTCGATTTTTGAAATCCAATGATGCAAAACACTCAAATCAGGGCTCTTTGCTGAAAAAGGAAGAAAGAGATGATTTCACATGATTCTTGATGCAAACTAAGACAGGTGATGTAGAACGGATGGCTGAGGAGTTTTCTCCTGATATCTGAATGATCTTAAGACTGATTGACTCCAACTTTTACTAGGAGGAAGCCCTAGACAAGCTCTATAAAAGAAGAACCTCAAGCAATAGTCCGAAAGAAGTTTTCTCCAAAGTTCTTTTTATTTTTCTTTTGTTTAGATAATTATATTTAGGCCTAGGGAGAAAATTTATGGAAAGGATATCTTTTGAGTTATTTTTTTGATCGAGATTTTAATATGGCATATATGGCCTACACCTTCTATTGATGTACCATGATATCAAGATATGGTACGTACCTAAGAGAGGTAGATCATAGTATGATAGATTAGATCCCTAACCTTGCAAATAATTAGATAGTTTATACTCTAAGCTAAGTGCCATGATCTCCTGATACGGTTCATGCCATTATAAGAGATAAATTATTCTAATTTAAAATTTATAAAAATTATTGCTATTGCAACATAAAGAAAAGAAGATAAAACCTGTGTGCATGGTGGATTCAGATTCCTGGGTTGCTACTCTGCTATCTTAATTTTATTAATTAATTAGTTATTATCTTTTAATAACCATTATTCTATGTATAATTATCTACAAATAAATTTCTTTTATTTTTTTATAAAATAATTGCCCTTGATCCCCGAGAATACGATTCTGATTCACCACTAGCTATAGTAGTGAGTAGGTTTATTTTTGACGACCAACGACGGTGATCAACTTTGATGCGTACTCATGGGTGTTCAGCTAGGACATGATATAACCTGATATGCTACATGACTCTAGGATCCACCTCCATAGGGTCATATGTGGAGGACACACACCATTAGGGGTATGCTGTGACATGATATGATATGTGACATGACACTGGTACCAGGAACTTTCCTCTATAGGGAACGTATAGAGATGATACACCTTTAAGGTGTTCTGTTTACATGAACATAGTGTATGATCGTGGAATATTAGTAAAAATAAAATATATATGTTAATTACAGTGGTATAGTTGATTTGTTTTGAAATAGTATTTTTGAAATACTATATAGCATCTTTTTAAATTATTTTAAGAATATGATATGCATGATTTGATTACATGATGAGATATATTTGAATTATGGAAGCTTGATATGTATTTGATTTGTTAAAATCTTGGAATGGCTATATTATGTTACAATAAGCTTACTTACTTAGTGTAAGCTCATTTAAATTTTACGATATTTTTTAGAGCCTTAAAACTAAATAGGGCAACAATTGGAATATTTTGGAGCTACATTTGTGTGAATAGATTACATATGTTACATCTAACCTCAATATGATTTTATAATTTTGGCTTGTTGCCCAAACATTATATGACTTGTACTAAGAATGTTTTGAACTAAAATAATATATATAGTTATTATCCCTTCTTGTATCTATTGTACTATTTTTGGATGCCTTGCATATGTCTGGCATGCAGCGGTTTATTACTCCTAAGCCACCACCAACCGGGTCTAAGATGTGAAAGTCTCCTATCGTTCTTCTATTGGTGAACCTCCCAGCTGGCTTGGCCGTTTAAGTAAAATCGACTCCATACCAAGGGTAGTTGGACTTTGCAAACCGGAGGAAATTGTTGTTGGCAACGTCCATAAAGGAGTCCCAAACACAAATATGACTGTTGAGCTCGTTGCAGTGGCCATGGAAATGGAGATGGTGAGAGTGAGAGCAATGATCACGGTTGCCACGAGCTATCATCTTTTCTTTACAAGACTTCGTCCCTGCGTGGTGGGCTGTTTGTTGTGGTGGGGTTTTACAAGGTGATGGGTGCAGTAAAGCCATAATGATTTTAACAAGTCTGGCTTTCGTCCTTGGTGAAGAAATTTCAGCAAATATAATTCTTACAAGAAAAGAGATGGAGAAGGGTATGCAAGGTGGTGGATGCGGTTGTTGAGGACTTCTGCTAACAGTTGGCAATTTTTCTTTTTCTTTTTTCATTTTGTGTTTCTTGATCTGAGGTCACAGCTTATTATAGAAAGTTTCAGGAGACAGAGGCATAATGCGAGTAAATTATGCCAACTCTAAGGTAGTGTTTGAAATAGGGAATAAGAGGGGATATCCCCTGACTATCCCCTTTTATACCCAAAAGCCATAACTATAAGGGATAGCTAGGAATAAAGTTAACCAAAGGGATAATCCATGGTTAACCATAAGATATCCCCTCAATTTATTCCCTAGAAAATGCAGGAATAGCTGGTTATCCCTTCAAATAAGAGTAAAAAAAAGTTATCCTATGGATTTATCTTTTTGCATTCGATATGATCAATGGGATAGCCAAGGGATATCCCTAGGGATAGCCAGGGGACAAACTCTATCCCGTACACTTATCCATGGATAATATTTTTTCTATCAAACACTACCTAAGGTACATCCTCTGATCTGTGAAACCATTCCTAAACCATCCTTTTTCTTTTAATTTATTTTAGGTTGAGGCAGGCCGAAACGTATTCAACCATCCTTAACTATCATTTTTTTATTTGTTCTATTGCACCTTAGAACTAAGGTACTGTTTGAAATAGGGATAAGAGGGGATATCCTCTGGGATATCCCAAAAGCCATAACTATAAGGATAGTTGGGAATAAAGTTAACCAAAGGGATAATCCATGGTTAACCATGGTTAACCATGGGATATCCCTTCAATTTATTCTCTAGAAAATGCAGGAATAGCTGGTTATCCCTCCAAATAAGAGTAAAAAAAAGTTATCCCATGAATTTACGTTTTTGCATTTGATATGATCAATGGGATAGCCAAGGGATATCCCTAGGGATAGCCAAGGACAAACTCTATCCCGTACACTTATCCATGGATAATATTTTTTCTATCAAACACTACCTAAAAGTTAATTAAGTGACAAGCCTCTCTAAAAGTGATGAGTTATGGTCCAACAAACCTAATCAGGCTAAATTGAACGGCTGCAAATGGAAATCTAATTACGTATCTACGCTTGATCCTAAACCCCTTGGTATTTTGCTAAAAGTTTTTACTAGCCCTTACTGGCTTTTGGTATCAATTTTGATTGTCTCAAAAACAACTATGTAGCGGATATTATCAGGTTAAAAAAAGGAAAGGGAAAAAAGAAGAGATAGAAAGAAAGTATGTAGAAAAAAAAAGAAAGGGAAAAAAAAGGGTATGGCACTTGACTACTTTATGAACTTGATCATAAGAATGCATTTGATAGATTAAACTAGATATTCTTTACCGAAGTATGGGTAGCTTGATTGCTCTAGCTTGACAATTAAATTTTGAGCCAAAGAGCGTTGTTAGGGCTAATCTTAGCATGGCCTAAGCCTAAGCATGGAACCCATATTGATCTTGGCTTAAATTCATAATTAAGATCTCTTAGGATGCTTTCTAGACGGGCCTGAGCATCTGGGCCAATGAGATCCAAAATATTAAGTAAAGTAGCACAAGTAGACTTATTCAAGCCAGGCGTGATTGATATTTATTCGCCATCAAAATTGGCCTAGGCCTTAGAGCCCTGTGATATACGGGCTGTTATATTTATAGCCCTTCATTTCTTTTTAACGTCTATATCAATTTAGCTAGCGCTCATCCTTTTTTTTGCACTAAATTTTTAATTATAAAAAATAATTATAAAAAAATAAAATTATTTTATTACTATTAATATATGGTTCTCCAGAGTTCTAACATTAAAGAATTTTTTAGGTTTCGTGCTTAAAATTTAATCAATCTTATAATGATCCTACATGTTGATATTTTAATGAATCTCGATTCAGACTCTCTTCACTAACACCTCATAGCTTAAAGCTTTATCACTGTCTGATGTGGCTGATCATGATCCACGAGCAATGGATTAACAGACTGCACAATTTTCGAAGTCAACAATAATATCGCAGCATGCCCTGGCCTCGGGGTCAACTTCAGCCTCGATTCCAGCCTCGAGGCCATCTTCGGCTTCGACCTCGGCCTTGGCCTCGCCTCGGCCTCAGCCTCGAATTCAACTTCAACTTTAATCTTGGCCTCGAGCCTAGCCTCGGCTTCGGACCTACTCTCGGCCTCTAGTTTCGACCTCGGAACCAATCTCAAACTTGTTCTTAGCAACCTAACAGGTACCCAGAGCTGCCACGTGGCCCACTAACCTACTATCTCTAAGACCACGGGCAATTACCATTATTTAGGGTACACATCTAGCAGCAATGCGCCCTCCTACCACTTACGGCGCCGCTTCTGACGTGATTCAACGGTCATCCACTAAGGATAAGAGGGACCTCCTAACAGGTCTAAAAATCTTCACTCACAATGAGGAGAGGAGGTTCATTCTCCATCACTCAAACCTCTATGGATGTTCTCCAGACTACTAACTAGAGCGTCGAAGGGTTCTCGCCGGAACCACCGATTTGGAACTTTTGTTGCAGGTTTTCGGCTAAAGGGGGCAGTCCCATCATCTCCCTGAAGGTCTACGAAGCTATTTTATCATCCGGCACTTTCTGGAAGTGACTTGGCAGTAACAGATTGGCACGCCAGGTAGGGGGGCACGAATGTTCATTCAACGTATCTGCAACCCTTGCAAGGAAGAAGATGGTGGTTGCACGTGTGCAGGAGGCCTCTACCAATCAGGCTGGGGGGCACCTCCTGCGGGCCGAGCAGTCGAAGGCTGACTTCCTTGCTCCGCCCCCCATGCAGCCCAGGTCAGCCAAACTGACCGGCTCACCGCCCTGACCCAGCAAGTTCAAGATCTGATGGCAGTGGTTTGGGGGCTGCAAGAACAGTGCTCCACCACTACGCCATTGCCACCTCATCTCCTCCCGCCCCATGTGGGGGGTCATGGGGCTAGCCAGTCTTACCATGTCAGGACTCCTCCGGAGGCCTTCTATTGCACATCTCCAAAACCTCGTCGCCGGGAGACCTCCAAACGGCCACGATTCCCTTCCCATCGTTTTAACTGCCTCCCCAAGTGGCGTAGTGGGAAGGAACCCGCACAGGTGCATCCTCTCCATCGGTGATCCTCTCCCTGATCATCCTCTAAATCCTCGAGGGGAGATTCCTTAGACAGACGGATTGCTCGTCGGGCCGAGCAATGGTTGGACAAGTATCATCTGCGGCTGAAGGAGCTAGCTGCAGAATTACCAACCCTCACGGGGCGGACTATGACCACCGCCCCCCATTATCTCGCCATATTATGGAGGAACCGGTCCCATCCCGATTTCATCTTCCCTAGCTGGACCTGTACGATAGTACCATAGACCCCCTGGATCATCTGAGAGTTACAAAGTCCTTATGCAGGTCCAGAGGGCAACAGATTCTCTCCTCTGCGCCTTCCCAGCAACACTCCGGAAGGCTGCACGTGCGTGGTATTTCCGCTTGCCACCATGTAGCATTAACTCCTTCAGGTAGTTGGAGAGATCTTTCTTGGCCCACTTTGATGCATGCCAGAAGATCCCCAAGGTGGTTGATAGTTTATTTGCCATCCAGTAGAGGAGCGACGAAACCTTGAAGGACTTCGTATTCAAGGAAGCTGCACTTGAAGTTTATAATCTTGAGGACTCCATGGCCACCCTGGCCCTGAAGCAGGGACTTCGTCCTTCTTGCTTGCCTATTCCTTGGATAAGAAGCCTTGTGGCTCTTATGCCAAATTGCTGACGAGCGCAGAAGTATATCGCGCTACCGAAGCAGATTTTTCTAGAAGGGAGGTCGATAAGGGGTCTAAAGAAGCTGCATCTGGAGCCTGCTGGAGCGCGGCCTAGGAAGTTTGAGCCTCCTCGTCGTCCAAACAACCAACCTCGGGCCCTGGCACCCAAGGAGCACTTCACTCCACTTCTTGCCCCAATATCCCATATCTTGCTGGAGATTGAGGGCAAGCCCTATCTTCAGCGTTGCCTCCCATGAGGCCAGGAGTCCCCCGCAACAAAGACCTCTACTACCGCTATCATTGGGACTATGGCCACGATACGGAGGACTGCCCCTGCTGAAGAAAGCCATTGAGGAACTCGTTAGTAGGGCCATCTGGGAAAGATTGTCCAGAGAGGAATCCCACTGCTCCGGGTCTGTTGGCACCTCCTACTGCCCAGATCGGTGTGGATAATACTCCGACAGAGAAGATGGTTGCCATGGGGGACATGCAACAACCCTAAAAGGCAGCATGAGGATGGTGTAGACTCTGTAATTTCCTTTTTTAGAAGGGACTTAGAAGGGGTGAACAACCCTAATGATGATAGTGTCATCGTGTCAATGACGATAGCTGAACATCCTGTAAAGCGAATTATCAACTATAGTGAAAGGTCAGTTGATGTTCTTTTGTACGAGGCATTTGTTCGAATAAGTCTGTCTCCAAGTCTTTTTCATCCCATGACCACTCCTTGATGGTTTCATCGGGGATTTTATAAGGGTAGAAGGAGATATCACCCTCCCGGTTACGGCCGGGATGGAACCCCGCCAGAGCACAATCTTTATAAAATTCCTAGTTGTCTGAGTTCCTTTAGCTTACAATGCTATTCTTGGAAGGCTCAGTCTCAACCTCCTAAACGCCATTATCTCCACAAAAAGGTTACTGATACGGTTTTCTACCAACAAGGAAGTCAGAGAGATGCGTGGGAACGAAACCTGGTACCCCTCTATTATCATAATGCTCCTAGCTCTCACAACACGATTGCTTCACCGACGCCCGAGCCACTTGACCCCAGAGACTCCAAGAAGAGAGGAGAACTGGCCGAAAGCTTGCTGGCCTTCCCACTGGAGGATGATCCAACGAGGAAAATCCGAATTGGAATGCTTCTTCCTAGAAGCGAGGGATCGGCTGCTCACCTTTTTGCAGACCAACGCAGACGTCTTCGCTTGGTCAGCCTCGGATATGCCGGGAGTGCTGTCTAAAGTAATCACCCATAGACTCAGCATCGACCCAAGGAGTCGACTGGTTTGAAAAAAGAAGAGGAGTTTCGCTCCCGAGAGGCAAAGGGCCATGGACGAAGAAGTCCATAAACTGATCAAATCGGGCCACATACGTGAGGCACATTACCCAGTCTAGCTAGCTAATGTGGTCATGGTTCGTAAGACCAATGAAAGCTGGAGGATGTGTGTTGATTTCACCAACCTCAATAAGGTGTGCCCCAAGGACTAGGAATGGCAACGGCCCGGGATGGTCCGGGGCGGTCCATACCGGTCCCCGTCCCCGTTAGGAAAAACATCCTCGTTTCCTGCCCCATTAAGCCATTATAGTTAACGGGCAAGGACAGGGATACCCAGCCAGGTAAATGGGTACCCACTGGGTATTATTTTCCTGTTTACATAAAAAAATAAAATTATTTTATTAAATTTATAATTTATTAAAAAAAAAAAAATTAGAATAAGATGGAGACTAATCGAGAATAACCAAATAATAATATTGATATATAAGAGATTCTTTTGGAAGAAGAGAATGAAAAGTAAGATTCTTCTATGATAAGGAAGAAGAGAACGAAAAGTGAGAGAAAATAACTAATAAGGAGGAAAATCAGAAAAATGAAGATTTCCAATGCAACAACCGTAAAAAAAATACATTCAAATTTCAAAGCAAAAAATGAAGATTTTTCTTTAAAAATAAAGAAAAAAGATGAGCATGTAGCAGAGAAAGAAAAAGGTGTTGGAGGGCATCGATGGGGTAGCGATTGACGAAGATAGACGATGGACTGATAGAGCTAGGTTCTCGTCTGGTTTTGGTTTAGAACTTTAGATCGGCTACGTGAAAGAAGGAAGAGCTAGAGTCAAGATTATATATTTTTTATTTATTTTTAATTTTTAATATATATATATATTTAAATTTTAAATATATTATATTAAGTTAACAGAGATGGGGATGGGTAAACGGGGATGGGGCAAAGAATACCGTCCCTGGGCCGTTTACCCATTTAGCTGTTAATGAAAAATCCCCGTTACCTGTTAAGCCGTTTAGACTGGGGATTCCGACCCGTTAAGAACGGTACCGGTCATGTAAACGGCTAAACGGAAAATTGCCATCCCTACCAAGGACAGCTTTCCATTGCCCAGGATCGATCAGTTGTTGGATGCCACGTCGGGCCATGAAACCCTTAGCTTCATGGATGCCTTCTCGGGGTACAACCAAATAAGGATGGACCGGCTGACGAGGAGGCCACTTCTTTTGTGACCGAGAAAAGCATCTATTGCTACAAAGTCATGCCTTATAGGTTGAAGAATGCAGGAGCCACATACTAGAGGTTGATGAATAAGGTCATTGAAGACCAAATCGGGCAACATGAAGGTGTACATGGACGACATGTTAACAAAAAGCACCCATACCGACGATCATGTTACTGACCTATCAAACCTTCGACAACCTTCACCGATATCAGATGAAACTAAACCCATGGAAGTGCGCCTTCGGAGTTACAGTGGGCAAATTCCTGGGCTTTATGGTGACACAGAGGGGAATCGAAGCTAACCCCAAGAAGATCAAGGCCATCATCGACATGAGACCGCCAAGTAATAAGAAGGAAGTGCAACGGCTCGCAGGAAGGGTAGCAGCCTTGAGCCGTTTTCTAGCGAGGTCAGCAGAAAGATGTCTACCCTTCTTCAAAGCCTTGCACAAAGTTGATAGCTTCGAGTGGACGATGAAGTGTCAAAAAGCCTTCGAAGGATTGAAGAAGTTCTTGTCCACTCCACCTATGCTATCCAAGCCGAAGGGAGGAGAAGAACTTTTCCTCTACCTCGCTGCATCCCCCAAAGCGATGAGTTCCGTGCTCATCTGTGTCGAAGCTGACAAGACGCAGAAGCCAATTTATTACACAAGCAAAGTGCTTCATGATGCAGAGGTCAGGTATTCTAATACCAAAAAGATTATTTTTGCACTAATCATCTCTGCTCAGCGTCTGAGACCCTACTTCCAAGCACACCCGATTTTGGTGGTCATGGACCAGCCACTTAGGGCAATTCTCTCTCGTCCTGACACCTCTGGCCGATTGGCAAAATGGGCAGTCAAGATAGGAGAATTTGACCTATCGTTTCGACCCAGGTCGGCCATGAAGTCCCAGATTCTAGCGGATCTCCTGGTCGAATGCACTGGGTGGAGGAGCAGCTAGAGGAACCTCATACAAACCCCTCGGACACTACAATCGAGGGAAGAGGGGAAGATTGGATCCTTCATGTAGATGGAGCATCAAATTCTCAAGGAAGCGGGGCAGGCCTCATCCTCGCAAGTCCAGATGGCATGGTGACCGAGTATGCCCTCCGTTTTCTCTTCTCAGCCACCAACAACCAGGCTGAGTACGAGGCTTTGCTGTCAGGTATGAGGCTGGCATGGGAGCTCGGGGTAAAATGCCTTAGAGTCTTCACCGACTTCCAGCTCATCTCTGGTAAGATTAAGGGAGAGTATGAGGCTCAAGATCCTACTATGTCTCGCTACCTGAGTATGGTGCAATCACAAGCCTCTCTCTTTACTCATTTCAGTGTCAGTTACATTCCCCAGAGAGAGAATGCTAGAGCCAATGCTTTGTCCAAGCTAGCCACTTCGGCTGACGGGACCTTGGGAGAACCTATGTGGAATATCTGGAAGCCCCAAGTATCGACGTGATAGAAGATTCCTTGCCAATCAATCAAGATCCTTCCTGGATGGATGCTTATGTCCAGTATCTCACTAACGACACCCTTTCGATTGACCCTACTGAAGCTAAACTATTCAAATGGTGAGCATTTAAGTTCCTTGTACTCGATGGATAGCTGTATCGAAGGTCCTTTTCACACCCTCTCCTCAAGTGTGTTGGTCCTGCGGACGCCGACTACATCCTTCGTGAGATCCACAAGGGTATTTGCGGAACCCACTTGGGGGCAGAGCACTATCACACAAGGCCCTACGCCAAGGCTATTACTGGCCTACCATGCGAGGAGACACGGCTGAGTTGGTTCATAAGTGCGATAGCTGCTAGGGGCACGCTAACATCCAACGGCTGCCAACCTCCCAGCTGAATTTCCTATCGGCTCCATGGCCCTTCGCCAGTGGGGAGTGGACATTTTAGGGCCATTCGGTCAGCGAAAATTCCTGCTCATTGCCATCGATCATTTCACCAAGTGGGTAAAGGCCGAGGCACTTGCCAAAATCACTAAAGCCAAGGTGAGGACTTTCTTTTGGAAGTCTGTTATTTGTCGGTTCGGGCTACCCCACACCCTTGTTACCGACAATGGCCGACAATTCCACAATGCTCCCTTCCGAGAGTTTTGTGCCAAATTGGGCGTATGCCAGAGGTTCACTTATGTGGTCATCCTCAATCAAATGGAGTGGCCGAAGTGACAAATTTGACCATCCTTCAAGGGCTTAGGACACGCCTGGATGATTTTAAAGGAAGATGGGTGGAGGAGCTCCCAAACGTGCTGTGATCGTATCACCCGATACCATGAATCCCCATGGGAGAAACTTTCTTCAGCCTTATGTTCGGATCGAAGGCCGTCATCTTGGTAGAGATTGGCATTCCTAGTCCCCGGTACAATCATACGATGAGGGGAACAATCCAAGCTAGCTGTGAGCCAACCTTGACCTTATTGAGTAGGCCCATGATCGAGCATGACTCAAGATGGCTGCTTATCGCCAAAGAGTTGCAAAGTACTATAACACCCGAGTTTGCCCTAGTACATTCCTCCCTGAAGACCTGGTCCTCAGGCGAGCCGAGGTCTCCAAACCCACGGAAGGAGGCAAATTGTCACCAAATTGGGAAGGGCCTTATCGGGTCACTGACGCACTTCATCACGGAGCATACCGGATCGAAGGACTGGATGGGAAGCCGCTCCTCGCACCTAGAATGCGGACAATCTCCATCGGTATTATCAGTAATGTACATTAACATCATAGACTTGATCATTCTTGTCTATTGGAAAACATTTACCTTTTTTTACTAACAAAAGCATCCTCGATCAATCTAACTTTTTTAGCTCAAGCTTGACTCTTCGTCAGCACTCAAGCCCGACTCCGCATCGGCACTCAAGCCCGATTTCGCGTCGGCACTCAAGCCCCGCTCTACGTCGGCACTCAAGCGTGAGGCTGAATCAGCGCTTAAAATTCAAGAAGTCACTTTCGCGTTGGTCTTGACTTCAACCTCAAGTCACAGACTCCGATCTTGACTTCTTTCATGTCTCGACCTCGGTCCTGATGTCTACTTCGAGTCTCGACTTCGGTCTCAACTTGACTTAAGTGTCGGCTACAACCTAGCTCGTCTTGGCCACTACGGAAGCAAAGTACCAATAAATAACATAGCCAGATTTTAGAAGATATATTCATTGATTGTAAAAGGTTTACAAAATTGCCGACTTTAGTCAGACTCCATTACAAGAAGAATAAAAAACAAAAAGAGAAGGCATTCAGGGCTCAGCCGATGCTGGGTTATTATTGGAGGAAGGATGTTCTGCTGGTGTTTCCTCCGTTGCCTCATCTGGCTACAAGTCATTGAGACCCTTGAGATTGTAGACTCTTCCCACTTTAGCCTTGCAATGTTGGAAGCCCAAGTTGTAGGCGTAGGCGGTGGCCTTGGCCAGCTCTTCACCAAAGCTAGCAGACTGCCGGAAGTTCTCTACAGCTCGATGGCCTTTTTCTCTGCCACAGCCACCCTCTCTTCGGCAGCTTTTGCAGCTGCCATCATTCAGCCACTTGCGCATCGAGCGGTAGGCAGTCTCCTTGGCATTCTTTGCCCACTCCTTGGCTGCACTTATTTGGATGTTGGTGGAGTGCAGTCTAGTCTAGTACATTAGTAGATCCGACTCCACCTTTTTATTCTTTTCCTCAGTTGCTCGGGCATTATTTAACTCGTGGGCCGCCCGGCGTTGGGCCTCCTCAAGCGCCTCCTCGGCCCTTTCCGCCTGGGCCAGACTCTCGGCTCAAACCTCCTTCAAGGCCTTCTCGGCCCTCTCTGCCGGGCCTGCTCTTTGGCCCTCTTGGCTTGGGAAACTTCCAGGGCCCTCTAGCCTCTTCTGCTTGGGCCTGAGCTCGGTTGGCTTCTTCGTGTGAATGGCTGAGAGTGGCCTCAGCCTGGGATAAGACACTCTTCACAACGGCCAAGGAATTAACTGCCTGCATAAGACAATTGCTATCAGGGAGAGGCTACAAGGAAACTCTTAACAAAGAAACTTAAATGAAGGGGAAAAACTTACCCAAAGATGAGCCACAAAGGCATCGCGAAAGAAGGAGGTCCCCTGGTTTTGGAGATCTCTTTGGAGCTCAGGCGTGCATACCCGTGCCATCATCTGCTTTGCCCAGCGGCCATTGTGTGCAAGGATGGACCTGAAAGAGGTTGTGGCGGCTTCATCTTCCGCAGTTCTGGCAGGCACCGAAGCCATAGGCATCGCGTCAGGGGCTGATGGTACCCCTTCTTCCATCAGCACTGCTGCCCTAGGAGGCTCTTCGGCATTGGCTCTTCTACTGGTGGGGCAGCCTCTGGAGCCAATCCTGAGGCTGGTTCGGTTGCCCCCACTTCTGAATGACCGATGGCAGCGACGGCAAGACTTCAGCCCTCGGCTCCTTGGGGGCGTGTCGGTGGTAAGGTCGATGTCAGCCTCCCGGTCCACTCGAGGCTTGTGGATGAGAGGAGTTGGGGACTGGGACAGAGTCAATGATGGGGACTGAGGCCTCTTTCTTGACCCTTCAGCCTATTCAATTTTCTTCTCCTTGGCCCCTTTGGCCTTGGCCTTCTTCTTTCTGGCCTCCTCGGCTTTGGCCCTCTTCTCGGCGGAGGCTCCATCCACCTTGGCCATTCTTTTCTTGGCCATCACCTTTCTTACTACCTAAGCCGGTGGTAGCATGTCTGCACAAGTCAGAAGGACTTAGTAAAAAAAAAAAAAAAGAGAAAAGAGAAAAAGAAGGAGGTGGGTGAAAAAGGAAAGGGTCATAGCTGCTCACCACTACTTGGAATGAGGCCCACAAGCCAAAGGTTCTCTTCGGCCAAGAGTTGGTTACACCGGAGGACGTCGGCAGTCAATAGCTGCCCGAACGCCTCTTGATCCTTTGGAAGCACAGATGAATCTTTGTTTGGGTCGATGTTCAGTGTCCCCAAGACTGTCCTCACCCCCTCGACATGAGCAAAGAAAAATCTATCTTTCCACCCCTTAATGGATGTGGGAAGGTATAGTCTAAGGGCCCTAGTCGGTCTGGAGCAAAGGACCACCACCCTGATTGTTTGCAGAGGGTATAGAAGCTTTAGAAAAGAAAGATCCTAGCTTCTATCCCATGAAGGTGACATAGCACCAAGAAGCCAACAATAGTCCGAATGAAATTCGGAACTAATTGCACCGGTGCCAATGAGTATCTATCCAAAAGGTTAGGATGAAAGAATGAAGAGGCAAACGAAGACCGGCCTTGAAGAAAGTCTTGTACAGGGAAACTCTACCAAGTTGGGAGGAGGTCATCCTATCCTCAGGGCAGAATGGAATAAAGGAAGGTTGGTGGAAATGCCATATTTGGCCCTAAGGTTGACGATTTTCTGGGTGGTCATGGTGGATGGAGGGCAAGGGACTCCCTCATGTTAGAGGAAATTGGGTCCGCGATGGCCGAACGACGCCGACTAGGGGCTCGACTGGCGGCCGATGACTCCCGGCGGGAGAACGTCTGACAATGCATCGCTGCACTAGAGGAGCCCTATCGGTGGAGAAGGAAGATGACCAACTAGGTGTGGGAGATGGGAAAGGTCATGAGGGTTCTGGGGAATAACCCCGGAAACAAAAATGGAACATGAAGGAGAGGAAGCCATGAAAGCAGAAGGGAAAACTAACCTGGAAGGAGCAAGGTCGAGAAGGTGAGAGCTGGGATGAGACTCGGGAAGAATAGAACCAGAAGGGCAGACGAAAGCTCAGAGAGATTCGGACTGGGAAGAAGAAGTTGGTGCGGTTGAAGTAAAAGACCAAGGTCAGAATGACTCCCCCTTTTAAAGCCTCACCATTTCAAATCATCCCGCCTGGTTTAGATTGGCCATGTGCTTGCCCGCCACTGAAGAAGACGTTTCAGCATTTCGGCAACCACCTGAGGCGTAGAAGCGAGGGGCGCTAACAATGATAAGACAACAGTGACCTACCGCAATGATGATGCCTGCCTTTTCGCAGTTCTACCCGAAGAGAATCCCCCGCTATCCCAATGGCGAAAGTAAACAGCGGTGGCATTGCAGCCGATGCCTTAACATTAAAGAAGCATGGCCTTCGAGGACACGTGCCCTCTTGGCAATCGTTAGCGTATAAAGATCAGCCACTATGTGATATTATATCCCTTTCACTGGTGGTTGTGCGCCCACCCATCTGGGTGGGAGGGCATCTGATGTGGCTATCATGCTCCACGGGCAACGGATTAACAACTGCAAGTTTTCGGAGCCGAGCAATAATATGGCAATTGGCCCTAGCCTCAGGGTCAACTTCAACCTCGATTCTGGCCTTGAGCCCGGCTTCGACTTCAGCCTCGGCCTCGAACATGGCTTCGGCCTCAGCCTCGAGCGTGGTTTCGGCCTTAGCCTCAGCCTCGAGCCTGGCCTCGCTTCGGCCTTGAATTCAACTTCAGCTTCAATCTTAGCCTCGAGCCTAGCCTCGGCTTCGGACCTGCTCTTGGCCTCTGGTTTTGGCCTTGGAACCAACCTCGAACTTCGTTCTCAGCAACCTAACAGGTGCCCAGAGCTGCCACGTGGCCCACTAACCCACTATCTCTAAGACCACGGCAGTTACCATTATTTACGGTACACGTCTAGCAGCAATACGCCCACCTACCACTTACGGCATCGCTTCTGACGGACGACATGATTCAACGGTCATCCACCAAGGGTAAGAGGGACCTCCTAACAGGTATAAAAACCTTCACTCACAACGAGGAGAGGAGGTTCATTCTCCATCACTCAAACCTCCATAGCTGTTCTCCAGACTACTAACTAGAGCGTTGGAGGGTCCCCACTGGAACCACCGGTCTGGGACTTTTGTTGCAGGTTTTTGGCTAAAGGGGGCAGTCTCATCATCTTTCTGAAGGTCTATGAAGCTCTCTTATCACCCGGTGCTCTCTGGAAGTGATTTGGTAGCAACACTATCTAATTCTAGAGATATAAAATAAGATGGATCGTATTTGACGTAGTAGGGCTGCTATAGAAGCAGTGTTGGGCCACCTCCCTAAGGCTCATTGGCCGTTTCGGTGCTCGTATGCTGTTTCAGTACAATGGATCATAACGGGCCTGAAACGCAAGCTTGACTTGGTAGGCTGCCACCGAGGTTTATTGAAAAGGAGTAAATATATCTTTCTCCAACAACCAAAAACAACTAATTAGGAAGGAGATTTTTGTTTAACTTTCAAAATACCATTATAATAACCAAAAATAACTCGTTTCTAAAAGTATTCTTTTTTTGTTAAAAAAACCTTTTTATCATTTCCAACGGCCATATATGATTAGTTTCTAAGGTCATTTGGGTCATTTCAAATCCTTCAACATTTATAAATAGGCCTCAACCCTTCTTCCTCACCCCACATCAAACCACAAGCTCTCCAAAGCTCTCAAAAGCCTTTTTCATCTTCCTACAAGTCTTTCAAATTCTTTTAAGCTGTTTTAATTTTTTTCTAACTTTTAGTTAGTTGTCCTAATCTCTCTCTACTTTCTACTTTTACTCTCTACCCTCTATAATCAATAATTTTTGGTGCTGATAGGTCTTGCCAATCTCGTCACTAAGGGTTCGAGTTTGATATCGACATGGTGAAGTATGACACACACCAGCCACAGATCGAACCCAGTATTCCTTGGCCACTGCTGCCATTGGTGTAATATCAATAGCCATTAGATCCAAAGTTAAACCCAGAACCTCTAAATTCTGGCAGCACTTCAACATTGAGGATATCGCCGATAAGGAGCTTCATGCAATCTATAAAGTCTGTACGAAGAACTATAACTATGACACTTTCGATCATTTGATTTGCCATTGAAAGAACCTCTAAATTGTTTGGTTATATACTTGCATTAAACTCTCTCTCTCTATATATATATATATATATATATATATATATATATATGTATGTATGTATGTGTATTGGTTACTCGATGTTAGTTGTCTCCTACCTTATTTCACTTATGACAGTGATCCTATAAACAACACGTAAACAAAGGCATCTCCAGTAGTCTAATAGAATAAACATTGATATAATTCTATGCTCTATACTCATGCGTTGTGTGGAGTAAATGCCAACTGTCGCAAACAATGAATCCTATAAACACTCACTTCAAACCATTGCAAATTTTTTTCATAAAATGAGCAACTATTTAACCACAACAACCATCCATACAACTAAGTAAATTTTAATCGATTTTCCCTTGCGGAGCTAGCCCCTTTTTTTGGAACTATATTTTATCCAATAAATTTTCTTTGCTCCATCTGCCGCAGGAGGGGCCAAAGAAATAATTTTCTTGGAGCTACCAAAAATCCTTGACCAACCTTCTCTAATGCATGGTATCCATAGACTGGATGAATGAATGCATCACTCTATACGACATGCACTTAAAAAGATAGGTCAAATGCAACTAAAGATACAATATATGGAAATTTTATGGAACCTATGCATTTAACACTCTCTTTTCATTTGAAGGAACATAACATATGCATCAACAAACAAATGATTAAAAGTTGTCATTATGTGTTTACTTCCTTGGTAATAGTTGAACACCTCTTTTGAAACTACTTCTTCTAAGTGCACACAAACCCCTATAAAATTTAACTTTATAACAACTGATGAAAATTTGGAGTGATAGCCAATCAAAGAGGCAAGGAGGCAGGGGCGAGTTTTGATGCTAGGGCAAGAGCTTGTCAAATGTCGGGATCAGTAAAGAGCAGCTTACAAAAGTGATCCTAAACTTTCTTATTTGTTTAACTTTGGTCTATATTGTTAAATAAGGAAGACACAATTAGTTTTTATCCCACATGGCAGCACACGTGGCATTTAGATGGAAAAATCAATTTAAAATCTATGACTAACCCATTAACCCGTTAAACCAATATCTAATAATTAATAAAAAAATAAAAATAATTCCTTTTCACTACCTCTTCTCATCCTACTCCTTCCTTGCGCTGTATCCTCCTCTGTCTCCCCCACCCGGCCTTGGGCCTCCTCCCTTCTCCCCCACTATCATGATCCTTGCATTAAGCACCCGGGGGCCGCATGCCCCCCTCCTCCCCACAACCTTCCTCCCTCCCTATCCTACTCCTCCCTTGCATTGTAGCCTCCTCCGTCTCCCCTCCCCCCAACAACTTCCTCCCTCCCCACACCCTCTCCTCCGTCCCACCGCAGCACCCCTCATGCTCCCCTCCTCCATCCCAGAGCCTGAAAGGGAGTTTTGTTGACAATGTCTTTCCATAAAAAAAAAACCTTAGGTTACCCAGGTAGAGGGATAGTTTTATGCTTGTTAATGGCAACAATATAAAGGCATTATGAAAAAGAATGATCAGTTTGGAGGCATTGGTTGAGGTGGCTTAAATAGATCCCAAATATGGTGCACCACTGCAAGTTCTAGTTGAACTACTAAACATGTTAAATTACAAGTCACTCTTAGAAACTAGAAAGAATAAATGAAAATTGTTCTAAAGTTCCACTCTATGTTTAAGTAACCTTCTCTTTGATCTACAGCTGGATGCTGGATTTTGATATCAAGATTATGCTGACTCTGTAGTACAAGGAATTTTTTATAAAATCCATGTGAAGATGAAATGTATAGCTGGCGAGTCTCTAGGATGACCCATGTTTACAAACAATGGAAACTAACATCCAAGCTTAGGCAAGTAATTTCAACGAGAACATAACGCATTATATTTTATGTCTATCGATTTTTTTTTTTTACAAATAGTACACTTTCAATTTAATTGACCATCATGACTTCCATCTTTGGATGAATTTTGTGGAAACATTCCCCTAGCTTGTTTGAAGCTTAGAAACAAATACATATGAGCTAAGGAATCAAAAGTCTACCATATGCATTGGGATTTTTTTAAAGGTTTGTTGACCTCATATTGGTTTTGATGACTACAAAATAATTAAGTATGGTACTAATGATCTTGTAGTTAAGTTAAACAGATTTTAGATGAATCATCAATAAGATGATGTTACTTCAAATTGGATTACTCTACAAATCAAAAGAAAGGTATTACAAAGGTAAAATGAAGGTAATGTGGTTATATTTTTTCAAGTCCAAATGTTTTATCATGGCTCTTCAATGTTTTATCATTCATTTCTCAAATGATTAAATCTATATTTGATGATTTATCATGTAAAATTATTTTTTAAAGCATTGCATGATACTTGTTTAAATCCCATTAAATGCAGTCAATGGCAATCCTATAAATCCCAATGCTGTCAATGGCAATCCTATAAATTTCATTGAAAGTAGTCAATGGCAATCCTATAAATCCCATTATTAGACGACCAGAGCTTGAGTTAGGCATCCAATATATGGCTTCTTTTGGCTTGGATGATCGGCTCCTTGTCTTAGTGAAGCGTGTCATAGCGCAATGATTAAAATACCTTAATTTTACTAATATTAGGCAAAGTAGCAAGAGTAAGGGATCGAATCCACAAGGACTTTGAGTAGTTATTTTAAAATAAATTTATGTAATTAAAAATTTAAATAAATAGATAATTGGTTATAAAAATAATTAAGATATAATCTATCTTAATTAGAGTACGACTCGTACCTGTAGATCACAGTCCATCCCTTTTAAAGCATAGATCAGTCAAAAATTATTTTCTCCTGAAGAACATTCAATAAAAATTAAACATAAATAAGTACTTTATTTCGTAGCATCCAAAAGGGTACATAAAAAAATATATATATATATATATATTCTACTTCTACTTTCTGAGATGATAGATCTGCTATCCACTTTCTGCTTTCGTAGATCTACTTCTTGCTTTTGCAAATCTACTTCCTGAGATAGAAAGATGATTGATTGGGGAGGGTATGGATGGCTGGTAGATGAAGAACAGATGAAAAGAGTTGGGTTATAAAGTGAAGAAAATAGAAATGAAAGTGGGGCGAAACAAAGAGAAGGAGGAGGGCTGAAAGAATTATTGGATGATTTTTTGAGTGGCTCATGGTGTTCTTTGATAAGCAATGAAGACATCAACTCCGTGTGTAATCTGTATTAACTACTCATCTTATCTTCGTAGATCAGATTTATTCCTTTTAAAGTTTAAACCATAACCTTAAAAATATCGCACAATTTGCTTTGATTCGCCACTGCTTTAAATTTCATGCAATTCCTGGGTTAAATCTTGAAAAAATTATTTTGAGCTCGTTTCAAGTCCAATTTGAGTGCTGTTTGTACCGTTGAACTCCTAAAATTGAGCTCTTCGAGTTGGCAAAGGATTTTCCTAAAAATATTATATAAAAGTATTAAATTCAAAAGAATAACAATAATTTAATTTATAAATTAATACTTTTATGGCTAGTATTTATGTACTTATCACTTTTTCTAACTTAAATCTTACATCCTCGAGTAAAATAAGAAATCTAGTGATATGTATCAAATTGGTCCAAGAATTGATAATTATCTTACTATTCTAAGATCAACAGATAACCGGCTAGACCTTAAAGAGGTACTTCATAAGATTATCAAGTTCACCCATTTAATGATGGAGTGAATTCCATAGAAATTTATAGAGTTCTTCCTTCATCAACTTTTCATCTCACTCTTTAAGTCCTCTAACGTAATTTGGATTGGATGTAGTATCTTCTTCATATTAGTCCCTCTCCTTTTTTTTCTTTCTCCCTCTCTTTGTTTCTTTTTTTTTTAAAGTCAGTGCAATGTCCTAACCCCTTGCTTTCTAGTTGACCCTTGTAGTGAGCTTTAAGCCAATGACTCTCAAGCCAGTTGGCTTTAGGACATTAGGTATAAAATATCCCTCGGGCTTACTGACTCAAGTTAAAAAGGCTTTAGGTTAAGACTGACTCTATTTAGGTTTCTTCACATTCTTACCTTTTTATGTGAACAATATCACTTGCTTAGGTGATAGGGCCCAGTTACCCAGTGAGAGATGCTGAGAACATACTTTATTAGTTTTAAACTTTAAGGAGAATTAGATACATTCTTTGACATTTTCATCTATACCCTCATCAAGTATATTTTTATCAAGATCAATTGTCAGAAGGATCTGAAATTACTCCAAAAAATTTTTGGCCTACACCCTATCTTTTACTGGGTTTCCTTAATATTTTGCCCCTCAGTATCTCTAAAATTATCTAAGCCGTTAATCATTCATCAATTAGAATGCTTGATTAACTTCAAATCAAGATAAAATTTGATACATCACACTAATTAATTTTAGTCATACTCGAAGACTTAAATTAATTTAATTATTCTTTTCCTTGACAAACTTAGTTTTCTATTATTCTAAAAAAAATTGCAAGGATACCACGTGGGTTTAATGTACTTGTCATTTTTGGATACAATGTCCTCCTTTAAATGTGCCTTGCATGACTCCATAGGCGATGCTCGTTCCAACTTTATTGTTCTTCTTGGATTTTCTAAAAAAAATACTAAAAATAAATGATAAACTGGATTGCCTCTTAGGAGTGCTAAGTTTAAAGTCTTCAGCTAGACTGTTTAGAATCATGGTGATGTTGGATCCAAAAGGTCAATAGATTCAACTAACTTTTCATCATTAATTACATCCATATAAGGCTTTAATTGTTGACAGTTCACCTTAAAAGTATTCCCTTGCTTAGGATTTTTGAGTTCTATCATACCTGGGTTACAATAAATGGTCCATCCCAACGGAATACTTTTAAGGTGAACGGTCTAACTTTCTAATTAGGTTCAAAGGTTTTTCTCGAAATGTATTTTGTGGTATGCTTTAATTCGAGCCTTATAAATTTTAGCATTTTCGTATACTTCATTGCGTAGCTCTTCTAAGTCATTTAACTAGAGTCTCCTATTGGAACCAATATTTTTCATATCAAAGTTAAAATGTCTAATAGCCCAAAATGCACGATGTTCCAATTCTACTGGTAAATGACAAGCTTTTTCAAACACGAGTCGGTAAGGAGACATTCCTATGGGAATTTTAAATGCAGTACGATAAACCACTAGTGCATCATCTAAACGTGCCAACCAGTCTTTTCTATCGGGCCTTACGGACTTCTCTAAAATATTTGATCTCCCTATTAGAGATCTCTACTTGGCCACTAGTCTGGGGATGATATGGTGTTGCAACTTTATTGTTTAAGTTCTCAAAGTGCCTATTAGTAAAATGTGTACCTCCATCACTAATGATAGTTTTTGGGCATCCAAATCGACTAAAAATATTATGTTGAATGAATTTGATTACAACCTTATGATCATTAGTTCGGGTTGCTATGGCCTTAACCCATTTTGACACATAATCTATTACAACTAATATGTATTCATATCCAAATGAAACAGGAAAATGTCCCATAAAATTGATCTCCCAAACATCAAAGATTTCAACTACTAATATGGGAGTCAGCAGCATCATATCTTTCTTGAAAATATTTCTAGTTTGTTGGCACCGCAAACAGTTTTGGCCAAACTCATGTGCATCCTTGAAAAGTGTTGGCCAATAAAACCCACTCTGCAGCACTTTTGCTACAGTTTTCTTTTCAGTAAAGTATCCTCCACAAGCAAGGGTGTGATAAAAAGTAAGTATACTTTTGAACTCACACTCAGAGACACAATGTCTAATTACCTGGTGTTGCCGCTAGATCACCCTTCAAGAGCACCAGATGAAAAAAAGAGGTTTGCAATCTTCCAGAAGATGACACCTTCTCCTCTCGGCCAAAAACCTGTAAGAAAAGTCTCGGACCGATGGTTCCGGTGGGGACCCTCCGATACTCAAGTCAGCAATCTAGAGAACAGTGTTTTAATAAAAGAGTAGTGATTGAATTCTTCTTCTCGTTGTGAGTTAGGGTCCTTATATACCTGTCCGGGGGTCCCTCTTACCCCTTGTAGATAGAACTGTCGAATCCCTTCTTCTATTAGGATCAGCTCCATGAACGGTAGGTGGGTACACAGTTGCTAAGCGGGCACCGTAGATATCGGCAACTGCATGGTATATTGGTAATCGCCCATGATTTTGGCAAAAACAGGCGAGCAAGTTGTGTTGTAGTTGTTGGTGTTTTAAATCACTGCGTTTGGTATTCAAAGTTGGCCCTATTCAAAGTTGGCCCCATGACAATGGGTTAAGAGCGTACAATACAAAATTTGAGGCCGAGGCCGAAGCAGGGCTCGAGGCCAAGGCCGAGACGGGGCTCGAGGCTGAGGCCGAGGTGAGACTCCAGGAAGAGGCGGAGGCAAAGCTCGAGGCAAACGTTGAAGCTGATGGTTTGCGACCGAGGCCGAGGCGAGGTCGAGGCCGAGGCCGAGGCCAAAGCCGAGGCCGAGACCGAAGCCGAGGTCGAGGCCGAAGCCGATGCTGAGGCCGAGGCTGAAGTCAAAACTAAGGCCGATGCTGGGACTGAACTGTCAAATTATCACTTGGCTCCGAGAACCATGCAGAATGTTATTCTATTTCCTGGGGAAGTGATCAGCCACATCAGATGCCCTCCCACCCCTGAGATGGGTGGGTGTATAGTTACCAGTGAAAGGGGTGTTAGTATCCACCTGGTGGTTGATCTCGTGCCGTTGCATCGTCCGTTCTGGTCATTGGGATTAGGCGGGATTCTTTTTGGGCGAGGAACTACAAAAAAGCAGGCGCCATCATTGCGGTGAGGTCACTGTTGTCCCCTCATTGGCGGTGTCCTTCACGTTATGCGCATCGGATGGTTGCCAAGGCGATTTCCAATGGTGAGCGAACACACGGCCAAATCGAAGACAGGCGGGATGATTTTGAAACATGGGTATAAAAGGGAGGAGTCATCCCTGTCCTTGGTTTTTGACCTTTTCTGCATTTTGCTCCCTCACCCCAACTCTGCAAGCGCCTGTTTGTCTCCCACCTCCATTTTTCCTTTCCGAGCTCTTCCCTCTTCAATCTCAGGTTCAAGTTGTTCAGGTCAGTCGTCATGGCTTCTTCACTCTCTTGCTCCATTTCTGATTTCAGAGGTTATTCCCCCATCCCTTCACAACCTTCCTCTTCCCCAGTGCCTAGCTGGTCTTCTTCATCCTCCAACCATGTTCCTTTGGAACAGCGGCGAGCAGCTGGACGATCCCGGCTGGGATTCGTCTGGCCGCCGGTTGGGCCCCAATCCGGTGTCGTTCGACCGTTGCTGGTCCATCCTCTACCGTTAAGGAGTCCCCTGAATGGACTGCTTCTACCATGACAGCCCAAGACATTGTAAACCTTAGGGCTAAGTATAGTCTTCCTACCGACATGCGCCTATCTCGTCCCGCTCCCGATGACAGGGCGACTTCCTCCCGTCCCGGGAGAGTTGCCTTGTACGGAGCTTTCTTCAAGGCGGAGCTTCGGCTACCCCTTCATCCCTTCATCCTCAATCTTCTAGATAGGTATTCCTTAGCGCCAGCACAGTTAGTCTCGAATTCCATTCGGACTGTCGTTGGCTTCCTAGTACTTTGTCATTTTCATGGAATAGAGGCTAGGATTTCCTTGTTTCGTAGCTTCTACACCCTCCGCAAGCAAGCGGGATGGTGGTCCTTCGCCCCTAGACCCACTAGGGCTCTCAAGCTCTACCTTCCTACATCCGTTAAGGGGTGAAAGGATAGGTTCTTCTTTGCTGATATCGAGGGGGTGAGTGGAGTCTGGGGAACACCCAATACAGACGCGAATAAGGATTCTTCCATACTCCCAAGGGATCAGATGGCATTTGGGTAGCTTTGACTGCCGACATCCCTCGGTGCAACCAACTTTTGGCTGAGGAGAATTTCCATCTCGCTGGCCTCATTCCATTTGGTGGTGAGTAGCCAATTCACTCACCTCATTCTCTTTACCCTTTTCCTCTCTTTTCTTTTTTCTTCTTTCTTTTTTTTTTACTAAGTCCATTTGCGCTGTGTAGGTATGTTGCCTTCGATTGAGGATGTGAGAAAGGCAGTAGCCGAGGAGAGGAGGGCTAGGGCAGACGGAGCCTCCTCTGAGAAGAAAGCCATAGCCAAAGCGGCGAGAAAGAAGACCAAGGCTGAGAAGGCCAAGGAGAAGGCAATAGAGGCCGAGGAGCCAAGGAAGAGGCCTCGAGCACCATCGCCGGCATGGTCCCGATCCCCAACTCCACTCACCCACCGGCCTCGAACAGAGAGGGAGGTGGATGTCGACCTTACTGCCGATACACCGCCGGAGGGGCCAAGAGCGGACATGCCGCCACCGCCCCGACTGTGCCAGAAGCGGGGGCTAATGAGGCAGCCCCTTAGCCAATCCTCGAGACTGCCCCACAAGCAAAAGTGGTGGCAGATGAAGAGCCCCCTAGGGCAGAGGAGGTGGAAAATGAAGAGCCCCCTAGGGCAGTGATTGAATGAAAAAAGCAATTTAGATGAAAATAAGAAATTAAACGAATGTTATTATATATGCATATAATAATAATTGAATGAGAGAAAAGGAAGTAATAATTAAACATTACACATACAGTGATTGAATGAAAAAGCAATTTAGATGAAAATTCTGAATTTTGACATTAAATTGTGTATAAGCTTAAATTGAATGAATGGGATATTTATTTGAGTTTCATAGGGGGAGCTACCTCATTCAGGGGGAGCCTAACTATGAAAATAAAATAAATTCTTTAATTAATCATGCATATACTCAATGTTTTTATCATCATCAAAAAGGGGGAGATTGTTGAGAAATTATTGCCCCAATCTTATTCATTTTGATGATTACCAAAAGCCATGAGTATATTAAAAGATGCAATGAATTTATTTACATGAGCAATGAATTTATTTATCATAATCAATGAGTATGGTAAGTATGACTTTAATCAATTGGAAAGTAGCTTCAAGCTCCATGTTTAAGCTTTCAAAAAGAAACTTCTATAATTCATATTTCAATCAATGAGTTTTTGGAACATATCTTGAATTGATTCTAAATGTCAAATTTATTATATTCAAGTCAAAAATTGATTTAAAATTTATCTGGAACGAATTTCAAAGTCAATCAGAAAATTCTCTAATTTTTGATACGTTCCGGAGCCAACTCTAGAGTTTCAGAGTCGACTCCACTCAGTATACAGAGATATCTATTTTTCTCGAGTCGACCCCTGTGATTTCAAGAGTCGACCCCCGATATTGTCGAGCCGACTCCATGACTGTGAGAGTCGATTCCGCTCAGACTCCAGAGAGTTGTTTTTCTAAGCACTTCTCGAGTCGACCCCTTGCTTTTCATGAGTCGACCCCCGACTGTCAGGAGTCGACACCTTATTTTCATTGAGTCGACCCCTTAACTTTCTGAATGTTTCTATTTTTAGCATCGCATCTTCGAGCCGACTCGCCTAAAGTTGGAGCCGACTCCAACAAATCTGGGCATGATTTTTTCTGAATGCCAACTCAGCGTCAATGGTAAGATTTTTCAATAACGGCTAGATTTCTTTGTGTCTAACGACTATATTTTTGCAGAGTCTATAAATAGAGAGGTCGTTTTCAAATCAAAAGAAGAGATATACAAATCAAGAGAGAAAAAGAGAAATCTTTCAGAAAAAGAGGAAAAATAGAGCGTCATTTGAAAAATCCGAGATTCAAAATAGAGTGAAAGAGAAGGAGTAAAATAAAGGAGACCTCATCTGTGTTCAAGCTCATCAATCCAAGAAAGTTTTAGAAGAAAATTCAAGAGCCACTCAAGATCAAATCAAGAGATTTTTCACATTCAAAGAAAGGGAGAGAAAGCTCAAATCAACTCCAACATTCAATCCGTGAAGAATCTGAGCTGAGGCCCGATTCCACACTTCAAAGGAGTTGAGGAAAAGAGGAAAAGAAGAAAAGCCTGCACTCAAATCAAATCTAAACAGGCCCTTCTAAACCTTGCTTTTATTTGAAATATCTGCTCTAAAGGAGCTGTTTTGTATTAAACTCATATTTTATCTTGTAGTTTGCTAATTCAATTAGAGGGTTGAATTAGTGGAGGTAGTTAACCTCGTCACAAGCTAAGGATAGCTTGTGTGTTGGGTTTTGTGCTGGTGAGCCCGTGTAAAACCGGCTGGGTTCATTGTGATCCCGAAAAATAACAAGTTTGGGTTGTAAGCTTGTAAAACAACTCGACTGTAATCGAGGAGATTATAGTGTGACCCAAGTGGAGCTTGGGAGTGGACGTAGGTGTTGGATACACCGAACCACTATAAAATCTCTGTGTTTGCCGTGCTTAGTTATCTCTCTCTCTCTTGCTATCGTGCTTTAACTTGAATTAATTGTTTTATCCTCTCATCAATAGTTTAAATTATTTTAAAAGGCTTAATTTTTAAAGAACCCAATTCACCCCCCCCCCCTCTTGGGTTGCCATCTGGGCCAACAATTGGTATCAGAGCTTGTGCTCATTTGTTTTTTGATTGATCACACGATCAAGAGCGAAAGATTCAAATGGCAACACAAGCCAGCTCAAGTTTTGCTGAGGGTCATTCCATAAATAGACCACCCTTATTTAATGGTTCCAACTATTCATATTGGAAAGCTAGAATGAGGATATTCATTCAAGCTTCAGATTATGAATTGTGGAGTGTCATAATTAATGGACCTAGTACACCCACACACTTAGTTGATGGTTCTATAGTTCCTAAGCCCGAAAGGGATTGGAATGAAAATGATAGGAAAGATGGCTTAGCTTAATGCAAAAGCCATGAATGTTTATATTGTTCTCTTGATGCTAATGAATTTAATCGTATCTCTACCTGTAATTCCGCTAAAGAGATATGGGATAGATTAGAGGTTACCCATGAGGGAACCAACCAAGTTAAAGAATCTAAGATTAATATACTTGTGCATAAATATGAATTGTTTAGCATGAAACAATCTGAAACCATAACATGCATGTATACTAGATTTACTGATATTGTTAATGGTTTAAAGAGTCTTGGAAAAACCTATACTAATGCTGAATTGGTTTGCAAAATTCTTAGGTCATTACCAAGATCATGGGAAGCCAAAATGACAGCCATTCAAGAAGCCAAAGATCTAAACACTCTACCTTTGGAAGAGCTTCTTGGATCTCTTATGACCCATGAATTGACAATGAAGCAACATGTGGAGGAGGATAGCAAAAAGAAGAAGACAATTGCCCTCAAGGCTGCAAAAGTTGAAGATAGCAGCAGCGATGATGAGGATGATGATGAAGACACGGCTCTTCTAGCAAGAAAATTTAAGAAATTTATGAGGAGAAAGAAATCTTCACAAAAAGAAATTTGGAAATAAGATGGAAGGAGAAAAGGAAAAAGATAGGACAAGGATAAAGAGAAAGACCCCTTGATCTGTTATGAATGTAAGAAATCGGGGCATTATAGATATGATTGTCCGCAATTGAAAAGACTTTCAAGAAAAAGAAGAAAGCGTATGTTGCAACTTGGAGCGACAGTGATGAATCTTCTTCCGAAGAAGAAGAACAAAAAGAGGTTGCCAACATTTGTTTTATGGCGAATGATGACGACAAGGTAAGTACTGAAAACCCCTATGATGACTTTGCCTTTGATGAATTATTTGAAGCCTTCAATGAACTTGTAGATGATTTTAAGATTTTGAAAAAGAAATATAAATCTCTGAAAACTGAAAACATAAACTTAATTAAAGAGAAAAATGAAGTGATGCTTGCAATTAAAGATTCAAAAGATAAAAAGAAAATGTTTCTTAAAGAAAAGGATGATTTTACTCATGAAATTATATACTAAAATCTGAAAACGAAATCTAACAAAGATTTGAAAAATCAAATGCAAACTCTATCTTTGAAAATGAACAGCACATTATAGAAAATAATTTCTAAAGAAAGAAGTTAAAAAATAAAGATATTGTTGATAAGTTCACTTTAAGTTCTACTAAACTAAACATGATTTTAGATAGTCAAAAAGCAGTTTTTGATAAGGCTGGATTAGGATATAATACATTTAGAAAACAAAAATCTTTGAAAAATATTTTTGTACGTGATAGCCAAGTAACATCACTTGTTTTAAATGCAATTTAAAAGGGCATAAATCATTTGAATGTAATTTACAAAAACCAATAGAATTTAAATTTAAAGGGAAGAAAATATGGGTTCCAAAAGGAACAATATTTGTTGCTACTAACCATGAAGGACCCAAGAAAGCTTGGGTACCTAAACATAAAGTTTGATTTTATTGCAGGAATGTCTTGTGGCCAAGAGATCAAAGAGAAAGTGGTATCTTGATAGTGGCTGCTCAAGACATATGACGGGTGACAAAGAAGAATTCATCACCCTTGAAGAAAAGAAAGGAGGAGTTGTTACGTTCGGTGATAATGGTAAAGGTCAGATTATGGGCTTGGTAAAATCCATATAACTCCATCCACCTTTATAGATAATGTACTTTATGTTGATGGTTTGAAGCATAACTTAATTAGTATAAGCCAATTGTGCGATAAAGATTTTAAAGTATCATTTGAAGCTTCTTTCTGCACAGTATCTAATTCCATTGATAATAGCATTGTATTTACTGGTTATAGACATGGCAATGTTTACTTGGTTGATCTAGATAAATTATCTATGAGTGATCATTGCTTAATTGCTGATAATGCTAATATGAATGAAATTGGATGGTTATGGCATCGTAGATTAGGTCATGCAAGCACACACCTAATTTAAAACTAATTAAAATGGATTTAGTTAAAGGGCTACCTAAAATAGATTTTGAAAACAACAAAATATGTGATGCATGTCAATTTGGAAAACAAACAAGAAGTTCTTTCAAATCTAAAAATGTTGTTTCAACTTCTAGGCCATTAGAGCTACTTCACATGGACCTTTTTGGACCAACTAGAACCACAAGTCTAGGAGGAAAGAAATATGGTCTTGTGATTGTAGATGATTACTCTAGATACACTTGGGTATTGTTTTTAGCTCACAAAGATGAGACTTTCTGATATTCCTGAAATTCTTTAAGAAAGTCACAAATGAGAAAAACACTACCATAGTGTCTCTAAGAAAGTGATCATGGAACTGAATTTGAAAATCACCTATTTGAAACTTTTTGTGCTGAAAATGGTATTAATCATATGTTGGAAGATTATTGAAAAATTATATGCCCCAATCCTTTTGATTTTGATGATTACTAAAAGCCATGAGTATGATAAAAGATGCAATGAGTTTATTTACATGTGCAATGAATTTATTTTGAACAATCAATGAGAATGTTAAAGTTTGACATTAATCATTTTGAAAGTAACTTTAAGCTCAATGTTTAAGCTTTCAAAAAGAAATTTTATAATTCATAGATTAATCAATGAGTTTTTGGAATACTTCTTGAATTAATTCTTAATGTCAATTTTATTGAATTCAAGTCAAAAATATGAATTAAAATGAATCTGGAACGATTTTAAAGTCAATCAGAAAAGTTTCTGATTTTTGATACGTTCCGGAGCCGACTCTTGAGTTTCAGAGTCGACTCCCCTCAGAGAACAGAAATGTCTATCTGTCTCGAGTCGACCCACGTAATTTCACGAGTCGACCCCCGATTTTGTCGAGCCGACTCCATGACTGTGCGAGTCGACTCCGCTCAGACACCAGAAGAGTGTTTTTCTGAGCACTTCGCGAGTCGACCCCAACTTTTCATGAGTCGACCCCCGACTTTCAGGAGTCGACACTTTACTTTTGGTGAGTCGACCCATGACTTTCTAAACATTTCTATTTTTAGTATCACGAGCTCGAGCCGACTCGGGAAAAGCATGAGTCGACTCCAGCAAATCTGGGCAAAATTTTTACGGATGCCAACTCAGCTCCAACGGTAAGTTTTTTGATTAACGGCTATTTTTCTTTGTCTCTAACGGCTATATTCTTGCAGAATCTATAAATAGAGAAGCTGTTTTCAAATCAAAGAGAGACGAATAGAGAGATATTTATTTCAAAGAAAAAGAAGAGAAAAATCGAAAAACAGAGCTTCAGTTGAAAAAATCCGAGATTCAAAATAGAGTGAAAGAAAGAGTGTGAAATCAAAGGAAGTTCCTTCTGTGTTCAAGCTCAAATCCAAGGAAGCTTCTGAAGAAAATCCAAGTGCTATTCAAGAGTATCTCAAGAGATTTTCAACACTCAAAGAAAAGAGGAAAGCCCAAATCAACTCCAACACATCTTCCGTGAAGAATCCAAGCTGAGGCCTGGTTCTACACTTCAAGGAGTTGAAGAAAAGAAGAAAAGCTCAAAGCCAACCAACTGCAAATCAGGCTTATCTAAACTCTATTCTTACATTTGTTTATCTGCTCATTAAGGAGCCATTGTAACTAAACAAACAATATTTCTATTCTTTGTGTCTAGCTCAATCTGGGGGATTGAACTAGAGGAGGTAGTCTTACCTCAGTTCAAGCTTGGTTAAGCTTGGGTTTAGGGTTTTTGTGCTGGTGAGCCCTTGAAAACCAGCTGGGTTCGTTGTGCGCCCGGAAAACAACAAGTTTGAGTTGTGAGCTTGTAAAACAACTCTGCTGTAATCTAGGGTGATTATAGTGTGGACCCAAGTGAATCTTGGGAGTGGACGTAGGTGTTGGATACACCGAACCACTATAAAATCCTTGTGTTTGCCGTGTTCTATTGTCTCTTCTCTATCTCTGTTTTATTCACTGCAATTTATATTTACTTTGCATTTGCCTTCATTCATCTCAAGCTAAATAATTTAAAAGGCTAATTTTTAAAGAACCCAATTCACCCCCCCCCCC